>JAJPUD010000478.1:53478-83478 GCA_023553655.1 Myrmecobius fasciatus
ACACATATGTTATACAAATAAAATAAAATTTTTAAAAAATGGAAAAAAATAGAGAGCATTATAGGATATAAAACAGATACTTATGATTAAATGGGATTCAGACAAACAAAACTAATGCAGCCAAAATTAGAAGAAAGGCAGAAAATCGAAGATAATATTTTTTACAGTAAATTTCTCTGATGAAGACTTCATATTTCAAAAATATAGACAATTAAGTCTAATTCATAAGAATACAAGTCATTCCTTACTTGATAAATGTTCAAAGGTTATGAACAGGAAGTTTTCAAATAAAAAAAAAATCAAAGCTATCTATACTCATATTTTTAAATGCTCTAAACCAGGGAGCAGAGCCAAAATGGAGAAGAGTAGATAAATCTTTGTCTGAGCTCTTCCTGGCTTCTCTCAGATCAACACCAGATCAAGCCTCTGAACTCGTTTTGTAGTGACAGAACTCACAAATATTTGGAGTGAAACAAATTTCCAGCAGAAGATATTTTAGAGAACTTCAGAAAAAAATTGTTTCAATTATGTGGGGATGGGGAGAAGCAGCCAAGTGCAGACACAGTGAAGGGACAAAAGCCAAATGGCCTACATTGAATCTACCGAGAGGCTCTTAGCCAAAATATAGTAGCATTTGCTACACTGTCTTGGTTCAGATGCCAGTGGATCAGCAGACTAACTGTGAGACATCCAATGAAACTACAAAAGGAAAATAGTAAGCTCCTGAACCCCAGAATAATGTGAAAATTGGCCATGCTCAGGCAGCACAGTAAAGACGCCAGCAGCACCAGCCCCAGGACAGTGTGAAGCTGCTGTTGCCTGTAGAGGAATCTTGGGACAATCTTCCCTTTGCCCTATGAGCAGACTTCAGCCTTTAAAATTGTGCAAAAAAAGAGCTCTGTAGGCACCTAGGTGGCTCAGTGGATAGAGCATCATCCCTGAAGTCAGGAGGACCTAAGTTCAAATCTGACCTCAGGCATTTAATACTTCCTAACTGTGTGATCCTGGACAAGTCACTAAATTCCAATTGTCTCAGCAATAAAAAAGAGCTCTGACCATAGATAACTTTTTATGGAAACGGGGAAGAACAGACCTCAAACCCTGAGGCCAATAAAGGCAAAATGTCTCTAGATGAAGCCCCAAAGGGTGATGTGAGTTGGTCTCCATCTCACAAGTCTCTCTTGGAAGAATTCAAAAAGAATCTTAAAAGAAAGTTAGAAAAAAAATTGGAAAAGGAAATGGGAACTTTGCAGGAGAGTTTGGGAAAGGAAACACAGAAATTATCTGAAAAAAGCTCTTTAAAAATAGATTTGGCAAAATGGAAAAAAGAATATAACTCCTTACAAAATAGATTTGATGAAATGGAAAAAGAAAACAACTCCTTGAAAAACAGAATTTATGGAATGGAAAAAAATCCAATGAACAATACAATTCATTTAAAAGTTCAATTGGCCAAATGCAAAAGGAAATAAAAAAGCTAACTGAAGAAAACAATTCATTAAAAATTAAAATTGAACAAATTGACTCATGAGACTCAATAAGACATCAAAAATCACTCAAATAAAACCAAAAAATGAAAAAATAGAAGAAAATGTATAATACCTCATTGGAAAAACAACTGAGATGGAAAATGGATCCAGAAGATATCTGAAAACCATGATGAAAAAAAGAGTCTAGACAACATTTTTCAAGAAATCATCAAGGAAAACTACCCTAATATACTAAAATCAGAAGGTAAAATAGCCATTGGAAAAAATTCACTGATCACCTCCTGAGAAAGACCCCAAAAAGAAAACTCCAAGGAATATCGTAGCTAAATTTCAGAATAATCAGATCAAAGAGAAACTACTTCAAGAAGCCAGGAAGAAACAATTCAAATATCAAGGAATCACAATCAGGGTATCCAGGACCTAGCAGCTTCCACTTTAAAGGACTGAAGGACTTGGAATATGATATTCTGAAGGGCAAAGGAGCTTGGATTGCAACCAAATATCAATTATCCAACAAAATTAAGCTAAATTAAATTAAAAGATGGATATTCAATGAAATGGGTAAAATTCATTTATTTTTGATGAAAACACTAGAATGAACAGAAAATGTGATCTTCAAATACAGAACTCAAGAGAAGCATAAAGAGGTAAAAAGGAAAAGCAAAAAACTATGTTTCCTTTAAAAGTTAAAACGTTTTACATCCTTATATGGGAAGATGATATGTTTTAACTTCTGAGAACTGTATCTCTATCGGGGTATATTTAGAGGGTGTGGGTATAATTTGACTTTATTGTGATGATATAAAAAGAAACTTAAAATAGGAAAGGAATTGTAATGTAAGAAGGGGAAAGGAGAAGTAAAATGTCATAAATTATATCTCATGAAGAGGCAAAAAAAAGACCTAATACAACTGATGGTAAGAAGGGAAGTGGATGAGCATTGTGTGAACCTTAATATCATCAGATTTGGCTCAAAGAGAGAATATCAGACATATTTAGTTTAATATAGAAATTGTCTCATCCTATAAGGAAGTAGGAGTAAAAAGGGAAAAGGAAAGAGGGAGGTAATAGAAGGGAGAACAGAAGTAGAAAGGGAAAGGGATAAGAAACAGGGAGGCATTGTAAAAGGATAGAGCAAATTTAGGGAGGTGGTGGTCAGAAGCAAAACACTGAGGAGAAGGGAAAGGAGGAAAGGAAAGAGAAAAGTATAACTTGGAGAAAATAAAATGACAGGAAATACAGTTAGTAATTTTAATTGTGAGTGTGAATGGGATGAATTCTCCCATAAAATGGAAACAGAAAGCAGACTGGATTAAAATTCAGAATGCTACAATATGTTGTTTACAAGAAACACATTTAAAGCAGAATGATTCATAAATAGTAAAAGTAAATGGCTGGAGTAGAACCTATTAAACTTTAGCTGAAATGAAAAAAAAGCAAAAGTAGTGATCCTGATCTCAGATCAAGCAAAATCAAAAATAATAGATCTAATTAAAAGAGAGGGAAGGAAACTATATTTTACTAAATACCAGAGATGGGGCAGCTAGGTAGTGCACTGGATAGAGCATCAGCCCTGAAGTCAGGGGGACCCGAGTTCAAATCTGGCCTCAGACACTAATATTTTCTAGCTGTGTGATCCTGGGCAATCACTTAACCATAATTGTCTCAGCAAAAAAAAAAGAATACCAGAAATAATGAACTAATATCAATACTAAACATATAGCATCCAAATTCCTAGAGGAGAAATGAAGAAAGTAAAGGAGTTGCAAGAAGAATTAGACAGCAAAACTATACTAGTGCAGTATCTCAACCTTGCTTTCTCAGAACTAGATAAATTGAACCACAAAATAAATAAACCACAAAATTAAAGAAGTTAAGGAGGTAGATGATATTCTAGAAATGTTAGGTATAATAGACCTTTGGAGAAAATTGAATGGAGACACAAAAAATATATACTTTTTTCTCTGCAGTATATGGAACCTATACAAAAATTCACCATTTATTAGGGCATAAAAGCTTCAAAATCAAATTTTTAAAAAAGGCAGAAATAGTAAGTGCATCTTTTTCAGATTATGATGCAATAAAAATTGCATGTAATAAAGGCCCAGGGGAAAATAGACCAAAAATTAATGGAAACTAAATAATCTAATCCTAAAGAATGAATGGGTGAAACAACAAACCATAGACACAGTCATAATTTCATCCAAGAGAATGACAATAATGAGACAGCATACCAAAATTTATAGGATACAGCCAAAGCAGTTCTTAGAAGAAGTTTTATATCTCTAGATGCTTACTTGCATAAAATAGAGAAAGAGAAGATCAATGAATTGGGCATGCAATGAAAAAAGCTAGAAAAAGAACAAATTGAAAACCCACAATTAAATAACAAATTTGGAATCCTGAAAATATAAGGGGAGATTAATAAAATTGAAAGCAAGAAAAACTTTTGAAGTGATATACAAATCTAAGAGTTGGATTTATGAAAAAACTAACAAAATATATAAACCATTCATTAATTTGATTAGAAAAATTAAAGAAGAAAATCAAATTGTTAGTATGAAAAATGAAAACTGTGAATTGTCCAATGAAGAGGAAATTAAAAGAATAATTAGGGATTATTTTCCCCAACTATATGCTAATAAATCTGATAATCTAAGTGAAATAGATCAATACTTACAAAAACTATAGCTTGTGCAGGATAACAGGGAAAAAAATAAATTACTTAAATAGTCTTATTTTAGAAAAAAAAAGAAATTGAACAAGCTACTAATCAACTTCCTAAGAAAAAATCTTCAGGGACAGATGGATTTACATGTTAATTCTACCAAACATTAAAAGAGCAATTAATTCCAATATTATGCAAACCATTTGGAAAAATAGGGAAAGGAGTTCTACCAAATTTCTTTTATAACACAAATATGATGCTGATACCTAAACCAGAGAGAATATAAACAGAGAAAGAAAATTATAGACCAATTTTCCTCATGAATATTGCTGCAAAAATATTAAATAAAATATTAGCAAAGAGATTACAGCAAGTTATCCCCAGGATAATACACCATAACCAAGTATGATTTATACCAGGAATGCAAGGCTAGTTCAATATTAGGAAAACTATTAAATAATTGGCTTTATCAATAAACACTTACAAAAATCATGATTATTAATAGATGCAGAAAAAGCAATTGACAAAATCCAACACTCATTCCTATTAAAAACACTATTAATCAGAGAAATGCAAATTAAGACAACTCTTAGGTACTATTACATACCTCTCAGATTGGCTAAAATGATAAGAAAAGATAATAATGAATGTTGGAGATGTGGGAAAACTGGGACACTAATACATTGTTGATGGAGTTGTGAACTGATCCAACTATTCTAGAGAGCAATATGGAACTATGCTCGAAGGTCCATCAAACTGTGCATATCCTTTGATCCAACAGTGTCTCTACTGGATCTGTATCCCAAAGAAATCATTAAAAAGGCAAAAGGACCGACATGTGCAAAAATATTTATAGCAGCCCTTTTTGTAGTGACAAAGAACTGGAAACTGAGTGGGTGCCCATCAGTTAGAGAATGGCTGAATGAATGTTATGGAATATTATTGTTCTATAAGAAATGGACAACAGGATGATTTCAGAAAGGCCAGGAGAGACTTACATGAACTGTTGCTAGGTGAAGTGAGTAGAATCAAGAGAACACTGTACACAGCAAGAACAATATTGTACGATGATAAATTCTGATGGACATGGTTCTTTTCAACAGTAAAGTGATTTAGTCCAGTTCCAATGATCTTGTGATGGATAGAGCCATCACAAAGAAAGAATTGTGGGGATTATGTATGGATCACAACATAATATTTTCACCTTTTTGTTGTTATTTGCTTGCATTTTATTTTCTTTCTCATTTTCTTTTACTTTTTGATGTGATTTTTCTTGTGCATTTTGTTAATTGTGGAAATATGTATGTATAGAAGAATTGCACATGTTTAGCATATATTGGATTACTTACCTTCTAGGGAAGGGAGTAGGGGAAGGGAAAGAGAAAAATATTTTGAAAGACAAGGTTTTGCAAGAGTGAATATTGAAAACTATGCATTTGTTTTAAAAATAAAAATGCTTTATAAAAATAAACAAATAAAATGCTTCAAGCTACTATTATTTAGAGGGATACACATTAAAGCAGCTCTGAAGTACTACCTCACAACTAACAGATTGGCTAATATAATAGAAAAGAAAATGTCAAATGTTGAGAATGTGGAAAAATTGGGACATTAATTTACTGTTGGTGTAGTTGTGACCTTACCCAATCATTCAGGAGAGCAATTTGGAACTATGCCCAAAGGGCTATAAAACTGTGCACAGTTTGATCCCACAATACTACTACTTGGTCTGTACCCCAAGGAGATAAGAAACAAAAAGGTAAAAGATCTATAGCTATAAAAATATTTATTATAGAAACTCTTATTGTGGTCATGAAGAATTGGAAATTGAAAACAGGCTCATCAATTGGGCAATGGCTGAATAAGTTGTAGTATGTGATTGTGATGGAATACTATTATGCTATAAGAAATTGTGCTTTCAGAAAAATCTGGGAAGACTTATAAAAACTGATCCAAAGTGAAATGACCATAACCAAGAGAACAGTTCACAGAGTAACAGAAATGTTGTACATTGATCACCTCTGGATGACTTAATTATTCCTAGCAATAAAAAGATCCAAAATAATTCTGAAGGACCTATGATGAAAAATGCTATCCACTTTGACAGAAAGAACTGATGGAATGTGAATGTAGATCAAAACATGCTGTTTTTTTTTTACTTTCTATATTTTTCTTGGTGGATTTTTTTGTTTTTATTCACAAAATGATAATGTGAAAATATGTTTTGCATAGTTGCACGTAGTATAACCTATATCAAATTACTCATCAGCTCAGAAAAAGGGGAGAAGTTGGAAGGTGAGAGAGAATTTGGAGCTTAAAATAATTTTAAAAGGTTAAAAATTGTTTTTATAAGTAATTGTCAAAAATAAAATATCAAAATTCAAAAAGAAAATTCTCAGGTTGTATCTAAACCAAGAATGCAGGTCTCTTTCAATTTTTTAATATGGCAAATGAGAACAACAAACATTATATCATTATGTCAATAAATGTAGAAAAATCATTTGAAAAATAAAGCTATTTCTTCTGAAAGCACTAGAAAGCACAGGCATAAATGGATCTCTTTTTAATATGATTCTGTGTGTGTGTGTGTGTATGTCCAAGAGCTAGTAATTTATGTAATGAGAATAAAAAGATATTTTTCTGTTAAGATCAGAAGTAAATCAAAGATATTCACTGTCACCACCATCAATTAATACAATCATAGAAATGGTATGTATAAATGATTATGTAAGAAAAGTTGGCTTTAAGCAAAGAAAAAATCATTTTTGTAAGTGGCATTAAAGTTTAGAGAATTTGAAAGTCAATTAAAATAAATAAAAATTTGCTCCAGAAAAGATGCAAGATATAAAATAAAATCATACAAATCATCAATGTTTCCATATGTTACTAATAAAACAAGCAAGAAAAAATAGAAGAGAAATACTAATTAAAATAACTGCAGTTATAAAATATGTAGAACTCTACCTACTGAGATACACATAGGAACTATACAAAAACAATTACAAGGCACAATTTAAACAATTAAATGCATTTTTTTTTTGCTGAGGCAATTGGGGTTAAGTGACTTGCCCACAGTCACAGCTAGGAAGTGTTAAGTGTCTGAGACCAGATTTGAATTCAGGTCCTCCTGATTTCAGGACTGGTGCTCTATCCACTGTGCCACCTAGCTGTCCTAAATACCAGTTTAAATAACTGGAGACATAAGTTGTTCATGAGTAGTCAGATTCAAATTTATAATAAAATCTCAATTATACTAAAGTTAATTTTCTTGTTCAAGCATATATCAACGAAACTACTATAAGATTACTGTAAAAAGCTAGAAAAAGATTTTAAATCATCTAAGGGAATGAAAAGACTAGAATCTCAAGGGAATGGGGGTGGGGTGGGATGAAGTGCCTGTCAATACCAGATGTTCAGCAATTCTGCAGTATAGGAATCATCAAAATGATTTTAGTGTTGATTAAGAAACAGAGGTTGCTCATGAAACAGATTAGGTACATAACCTACAAAAATAAAAGAACACATTAGCCTAATGCTGGATAAAGCCAAAAATTTCAGCTACTAGTGTAAGAACTCACTATTCAAGTAAAGCTGCTGAGAAAACTGGAAAGCAGCCTAAAAGAAACCAGGTACAGACCAAGATTTCACACCATATGCCAAGATTAAGGACAAATTCATACTTGACTTAGAAATTTAAAATAACATTATAAACTAATCAAAGAAACAAGAGGAAAATTATCTTTAACATATAAGAATAGAGAGTTTATGACCAAACAATGGTTAAAAGTGATAGAGTATCATAAAAAATAACATGAACAATTTTCATTATGTAAAATTAGGTTTTACATAATTAAATCCAATGTAAATAAAGTTGAAAGGGAAGTTTGGTAAATGAAGGGAGAGGAGGAATTGAAGCAAGTTTCTCTGATAAAGATATTATTTCTAAGATAGATATGAATTTATTCAAGTTTATAAGAGTTAAAACCATTCCCCAACTAATGAATGGTCAAATAATGTGAGTAGGAGTTATTAAGGGAAAACATCTCAGCTAACAATAGCCAAATTGAAAAAGATTTCCAAATCAGTAATGATTAGAGAAATACAAAGAAACTAAGATATTCTACCTCATAGCAATTGACTGGAAAAGTTTATCAAAAAAAAAAAAAGAAAATTATAATTATTGGAAGGGCTGCAAGCAAATGTATACATTAACATGTTGATGAAGCAGTGAATTGTTACAACCATTTTGGAAAGAAAACAATGTGAAACTACTGCCAAAAGATGACTAAACTTTCATATTTTTTCCCTCAACATGACTACTATTTTTCTTAGGATCAAAGAATGATAAAATAACTCTTTTTATATTAGCAAAGAATTGGATAGCTCATTAATTGGGGAATGACCAAACAAATTGTGATAGATTAATCTAATGGAATGCTATTGTGCTATAATAAATTATGTAAGACATAATGGCAAGGAAATGTAGGAAGACTTGTATGAGCTGATGCAAAGTGAAATAAGCTGCAAAAGCTGAAAAAAATTGTACAACAACAACACTATAAAAAACAGGAAACTGTGAAATACTAAAAAATTGTAATCAGCACAGTAACCAACCATGATTCCATGGGACTGGTGTTCAAACATTCTACCCACATCCTGACAGAGAAGTGAGGGACTCAGGGTTCAGAATGAAACATGTATATTTTTTTGAAAGTGGTCAAAGTGAGAATTTGTTTACTTCATTATACATATTTATTATAATGATTTTCTTTTTCTTTCTATTGTAATGGAGCACTTGAACAGTTCAGGAAAAAGCAATTTTTGCCCATTAAAAAGAAAGTTTAAAGACTGAAAAAGAAATGCTATATTACAGTAGACTTTGGATTTATGCAAGCATCTCAAGTGTACCCTAAATATGCATAATTTACTTAGCAATTTCCATGGTAGACTACTTAGGTAGAGTCATTAATATATGTTGTATGGCTGAGTACAGTATGAGTATCTTTTAAGCTAAAATGAGCAGGCTTGATATTAAATCTTCAGAGCACTGGTGTAAAGCATTTTAACATTATTACTATGAAGTACCTTTGATATCAGATATATCTTCTCATTCTGAAGATTTTTTAAAGAAGACTCATTGTGGAATAGTGCATGGTTCGAGAGGATGTGGAATATGTTCCAAATGTTAGAAAGAAGCAGACAGATCCCTGGATATAGTCCATAAATTACTTAAAACAGTGGCATATTCTAGCATCCCTTTAGAGAGAAAATTTGAAAGAAATGCTTATTAGATTCCCCCCTCTTCACTTAAAAATTGGATAGAAATGAAATTAATTACTTTTCTGTAAAAAGTGAAAATGTCTTGAAATTAAATTAATTACTTTTCTGTGAAAAGTGAAAATGATTATGAAATCAGTGTATAAGACAAAGTTGATATCTGAAAGTGGACAGCATGCTGGATCTAAGTCAGAACAAGAATTTGACTATAGCATATTTTAGTTCTTCTGAGGAGAGATGCCATGTCTAGCAAGGAACCATTCAAGTCCTGGATAGAATATGCCATGGAGATATTGCTGCAGTGACAAGTGACTGAAATAAAGCAATGTGGTAGATTAATGAAAAGAGTCAAGGGACTTCAACTGTAATTGGTATGCAGTCTGAAATCAGAGGAGTATGAGTTCACAGTACTGGAATGCTTACAAAGACAAGAAAAGCAATTTGGTCCTGCAGAGAATCTACCATGAATTTATATTCAATTCCTCAACATAAACCAGCATGAAGGAAAGAATTCCTCTGAGTTTACACCATGTGAGGATTGTTTGGGATTCTAGCAGTCAAGGGAGCTGTGAAGTCAAAAGAAGTAGACAATCTCAGACTGTCTCAAGTAAGGCCTGATCAGGTGTAGTCACAAGGGCAACTGATTGAACTTAGAAGGACCAAACAGATTGAATATAATGACTTGCTAGTATAATATTATTTGAGTATAAATCAGATTTTAAAAGAATGAGAGTTTTAAAAAGTGACCTTCAAAATAGTTTTGTGTTCATGGGCAACAGAAGCAAGATGAGAAAAAAAAAAAACTGATCACCCAAATATAAAGACAAGAACTTTGGAAAAGAATAACAAAGGATTCTGGATCTGATTAAAGAACACCAGCAACAGAGCATGGAAAAAGAGGTGGTACAAATGTGGACTAGACATTGAGTGCATTCAAAAAGAGAATCAGGCATGTATTTATCAGAAGGTAAAGAAAACTAGATCAGCTGCCAGAAACAAGGTCAGAACCATGGACAGGGGTCATCCCCAAGTCTGAAGACTATAAACTTGAACCCATAACCAATCTTTCATTTTTCATGCAACCTTTCCACCTAAACTCAGAGTCCTTGTGCAGAATTGACTACAAGTATACTGCCCTATTGGGCAATGGATATAGAATGGTCACCATTTTCTAGTCATTCCATAAAACATATTTACAATATGTCAATAGAGAAGGCTAGTATTCTATGAATTAAGTACCATTAAACTACCATGTTTGGACACAGTAATATGAGCTTGACTTTCCTTAAAAAGTTAAGGGCATTGTCAAAAACACAAAATAGCTTGGGTCTGTCCTGATCTGGTAAATATGTATTGTGTGTTATTTTTTTTTGCTGAAACCAATTTATTTAAACTCAATAGTATTTATTGAGCACCTATTATGATCCAGGAACTATGTTGGATGCTGAATATATAAACACAAAGATGAAAAAGTCTCTGCCTTCAAGTTGCTTACATTCTCCTAGTGGGGAAAAGGTGAAGGACATACATACAGAGAATTAAAGGTAAAATACAGGTAAAATAAATATAAATAAAGGCCTCTTATAGGAGTACTTGAGCTGATTTATGAAGAGTTCCAAGAGGCATGGGTAGGTTGATATGGCAGGGAGCTTGTGCATGTGCATGGAACTGAAAAATTGAATGCCATGTACCAGAGACAAGTCTATTAGTGAATCTGAAACATAAAGTATATGAGGAAGAATAATTTTAATCATCTTAAAAAGATAGATTGGAGCCAAACAGAAAAGGTTGTATTTTATCCTAAACACAATAAGGAATAATTGAAACTTCTTGAGCAGGATAGTAATGTGATCAAACCAGTTCTTTAGGAATATTAATTTGACATTTGTGTGAAGGATGAGAGGAAACTAGAAAAATGGTGATATCCTCAATACAAATGGGGAAGTTAAGAAATTGGCAGATGGTTTTTAGGTGGTAAATAATGAGTTTTGTTTTGGACATGTTGAGATTAAGTCTATAGGAAATGGAGATGGGAATATTCAGAAGACTCTTGGAGATTCAAGACTGCAACTCAAGAAAGATTAAGACAGATATAGATTTGGAATTTATTTGCATGGAAAAAAATAGTTTTCTCTTTCCCACAAGTTTTCACTATGAAAGCTGATGAGTTTACAAGACATGTGTGTGTCAGTGTGTGTGTGTGTATATATATATATACACCTTTTTACCTCCCCTAGGGGAAGTAGACCCAGGAAATTCTAATATATTTCACACATATAAAAGGGGGAAACATATGGATAATGGTACTGCAAAGAAACTGAAAATTGGTCAGATAGGAGGGGAAGAATTAGGAGAAAGTAATATTATGAAAATCCTGGAAGAAAATAACATCTGGGGGGGAGAAGGTGGTGAGCTGTTGTAAATGCTACAGGGTGGTCAAGAAACATGAATAAGGTTTATATTATAAGGTCATTCGACTTAGTGATAAATAGGTCATTGGTGGCCTTGGAGACAGTATCCTCAATACAGTGGGGAAATCACAAGCCAGATTGCAAAGACTTAAGTAGCTAGAAGGAGGTAAGAAAATGAAACCATTGCATTACAGAATTTTTTCTAGGAATTAGACTGGGAGAGGAAAAAAAGATACAGCTTAATAATTTGCATGGATGGTAGCATCCCTGCATACAACATTCTATTCCTTCATGAATACAAGTTCTATAGAAATTTATTCCTACTCAGCTCTCCCTCTTAGAATCTTCAGCTTGCTTTAATAGTCTGCTGAAATGCAACTCCTTCATAAGATTTTTTCTGCCCCTCTCACTCTCAACCTTCCTCTCCTCAACCTAAAGTTACTGTTGTTGTTCAGTTATTTCAATTGTGTCTTTCTCCTCATAACCTCATTTTGAGTTTTCATGGCAAAAATACTGGAGTAGTTTGCCATTTCCTTCTCCAGTTTACTTTCCAGATGAGGAAACTGATGCAAATAGGGTTAAATGATTTGTCCACTGTCACACAACTAGTAATAAGTGTCTGAGGCCAGATTCAAACTCTAGAAGATGAGTATTTCTGACTCTAGAGCTGGTGCTCTATGCATTGTTGTACCTAGCTGTCCCTCCAACCAACATTACCCTGTATTTACTTTCTACATACTTTGCATTTACTTATCTGTGAAATTGTTGTCCACCCTACATCCACCCCATTAAAATGTCAATGTTTTGAGGGCAGGAAAGTTCATTTTTATTTTGGTATGTAATAGATAGAACTTAGTAAATACCTGTAGAGTGATAGATTTGTCAGTTGATTGGTTGGTTTGTTGAATGAATGAATGAAAGTGTTAGACTGTCTGAAATATACTTTTCCAAAACTGTCACCTGATAAGTACCAGTTTTATATAGCCTCTGTCAAGTATGTGGGTCATATAGTATCTCAACTAGGAGTGAATACTGATTCAGAGAACAAAGAAGTGCTTGTCAGTTGGTCATGTCCAAAGAATCTTCATGAACTAAATACTTTTTTAGAATTTCAGGGATATTATAAAATTAGGAATAAATGTGCTATGTCATTAAACTGCTCAGTAATCTTTATTTTATGGGTTTATAGTTGGGACAAACCAAGAACTGAATTAAAAGAAAGGATATTCTGACCTAAACTCTAACACCATTTGGATAATATAGAAATGGGACATACAAATAGACAGTTAAGGAATTGATAAATTGCCTTAGGCATGTACCCATTTTGACTTATTTCAATTCAAGAAAACCTTTGTGCTTCAGTTTGATGAAAACTTGGAAGACTTGGAAGCAGTCATCAGTTATTCACCAGAAATCTAATGCATGTATCAACAGAGAACTTACCTGCAATTTGTCTTATTATCCCATGCACATATTGAAATTGTTGCCTTTGAAATGGACAACCCCAAATAGTATGGAGATCATGTATAGTGGCCAACTTAAAGTATGAATTTACAATAACCTACTGACATCTCTCTTGACTAGGTCTAAGTCAGATGGTGCCCTGTTGGATGAGTATCAGCATTAGCTAACCATGAGTTCAATATGCATTGTGGGTCAGGGGTGTCCAATGTGTATTTTAAATGCCCTCCTCAAATACTATGAGTTCAAATCTAAAGTGTTAGGGAAGTGAAGGTTATCTCTCTTATGGATCTTTCTCACATCAAAATGCATCTAAAAGCTTGGGGCTTCCACAAGAGTATGTCATTGAAGTTTATGAACTTTGCAGTGATTGTCTTATGTGATTAAACATAGAAGTAACTCAGGAAGAAGAACTATAAAAAGTGATCTCAATCAGAAAGTGAGGGAATGACCTTCAGGACCCAAACTTTTAAAGTACATTATTATGGAAACATAGGCAGAAGTTGGAGCTATTCAATTGAGTGTTCTACCTACCTGTATCCAATCCCCCATCAGAACCAGGAAGTAGCTGGTGCTGCCTAAGATATGTTATTTTACATTATTTAATAATTTTGGATACTTGGATGAACAGAATATCTCAGCTAATAAGAATTCCACTGGACCAAATGGTAACATGTTTAAATAAGAGGGACTAATGTTCAGTACCTCCAAAATAAAGTTCTATCAATTAGTGCTTTGGAATCTACATGTAATCTCTGGAGAGAGAAAGGAAAAATATAAGCAAAATTTTAGTGACAAAGCATTTCACTACACATGCTCAGACATATTCAGCCAAAGCATCTACAGTTTCTAAGGTATTATGGGAGAATTTCTTTGTGTATGTCTTCCTTGCCAGAACCCACTCTAGTCAAGGTAGAGACTTTGAAAGCCAACTACTTAAGGCAACGTTGGCTTTGGCAGGAATCAAAAAGTCTAGAACAATACTTTATGACCCTCAGGGAGACCCACAGTCTGAGTATTTCTACCACAAATTGTTTAACATTTTGGAATCCCCAAGGACAGAATAAAGAGCTCAATGGAGTCAATGCATGGCATTGTCAATATATGTGTAAAATACTACCAGGAATGAGGCCGTCTAAAAGTTTGACACTTCCACAAAAGTGTGTCATTGAAGTTTATGAACTTTGCAGTGATTGTCGTGGGTGATTAAATACACAAATAACTGAGGAAGGACTATAAAAATGATACCAGTCAGAAAGTAAGGTCATAGGTTTAAACTATACCTGGTGATGTTCAAGCAACCACCAAATTTGGTTATCAACTTTGGAATCTCAGAAGATATCCAATTAGCACATTTATACCAAGACAAAAGGCTGACTGAAGAAAACTTACCACATCATCTCAAAAAAAGTTCTGATGGAAAAAAGAAATTGTATAATACTTGGGTTCATTGTGAAGAGGGTCAGCAAAGTCATAGTTTTGCTAAATCTGCTAGCAGAATGTTAATGACACCAGCTAGTGGAGCAATGGAAAAACCATCCCATATCAAGAATCTGAAAAATGGGCAACTTCTTAGACAGTAAAATAGTCTCAGACAATGTCATGGTCCTACAAATAAAATATATTGCAATTACTCATTTACTATTGGGAAACTGTGTTCTTTGGCAAAAAGGAGGGAAGGGCTTTTGGTTAATCAATCGAGTATAATCTATGAAAAGCCAATTCACCAATTGCAGAGTTTCTGAACTGATAATAACCCAGATGGCCCTGAATCAAATAAGGAAGACACTGAGTGTTGGTTCCTGACAGGGAATCAGGGAAGTCAATAGAGTCTGCCCTAGATATGAGGAAGCTCTCTTCAGACTTCAAGGCAGCTTACCTAGTAATTAAATATGTAACCAGTGATGTCATTTTCCTACTGCTTTAGTTTCAAGGAATTCATTTTAGTCACAAAATCACTTGCAAAATCACAAATCAAAAATTGAAGGGGACCTTAGAGATATTCCAGTTCCCCATAATATATTCCCATATTATAATTGAGAATTGATACTCAAAAGAAATTACCTGACTTACACAGATGATAAAGCCAAATTAAGGCTCAGATATTAAATGAAGCTCAAGTTCACGTACTAAATGACAAAGCTTGGACTAAAATCAGATCTTGTGAATTCAAGATATAATGTTTGTTTTTTTTTAATTTCATATCATCCATAATAGAATGTCATTAGTCCTATGCTCACATTAAGCTATCCAGGTTCCTTAAGGTAACATTTTCTCTTTCTCCTATGAAAAGCTAAGTGGAATAAAAATAATTAGTAACAAAAAATAATAATTAACAATAACAGTATTAGCTAGCAATTATGTAACTTTTTGAAGTTTTCACAGGCATGGTAGATAAGAATTCTGCAATTGTAGTCCAAGAAGATCTGACTATGAATTCTTCTTCAGTAGAAGAATTCCTTGCTAAATGTGTGAAATCTGGGCAAATCATTTTTTCTCTGTACCTCAGTTTCTTCATCTGTAAAAATAGGGATGATAACAGTGTCTACATCACAGGACTGAGGGAAAAGCAAATGAGATGGATGGCATATGCAAAATGCTTTGCAAACCTTAAAGCACTCTATAAATGTTATCATCATGTAAAGAGGAAAGTACACTCCTGGAAGGCAGGAACTATTTCATCATTGTCTTTTTGTCCCTACTGTGTTTTGCAGAGTACAGGTACTTAGTAGATGCTTTTTGATTTGAATTGTAAGTTTTGGCTGGGAAAAAGGTTAGGGTTTTTTTCTTCTTCTAAAGGTTGCCATTATTTTTGTGAGCATGTCGGTGGGGTGTTTTTTTTCCTTGAATAGCAATGAAATATGAAGGATTCTGGGTACATGTTGCTGCCAAGCTATCATATTAAAATGTATTCTTTCCTTTAGTCTTTTCAGTGTTTATTTAACAAACAGAAAGACTCAGTGTTTGAAAGTTACAGTAGCTCTAGACCCAACTTCACCAGTGAAACCTAAACTTATCCCCTTTGTATTTAAAAAACCAAGGGGAATGTCTTCTTTTCAAAGAATTTTCCTCCAAATCATTTTACATTCCAATGGGGTGGGATCTCATAGTCCTGTCCAATATCCATAAACATTTTCCTCTTGAAGAAATTCCCTCTTTCAAAGCACCATGTGGTGTGGGTCCCCCTCTGAAGGAGGTGGCGGGACTTTAAGAGCCTCCATTCATGGGTGAGTGAAGAGTTCAAGGAATAGGCCAGCCATTCTTTAAGGGTTCCAGCCCAGCTCATACCTCCTGAGACTGATTTGTGGAGCCCCTGGGGCTCTTCTGACCTGAGCTATTCATTGAACAGCAAACCCAGCTATCTCAATCTTCTTGGAAGGGGCCAAAAGAAATGAACCGATGACTCAATAGAGTTGAAACTTCAGAAATCACCCAGCTAATACAAATTATAAGCATTTTTGCAATGCTTCGAGCATCATGAAATCTTTTATATACTCTGTCTTATTTGAGTTTTGTTACATCCTTGTAAAGGGGGCAGGTCACTTGTATCACCCTGATTTTACATAGGAGAAAATCAAAATTCAGACAGATCAACTGATCTACAAAGAGTCATTCTGCTAGCAAGCCACTGAGGTGAAATTTAAAAGCAAATTTTCCTAAAGCCAAGTCAAATATTTTACCTTCTATAATATGGATAACTCCTGTGTTTACAAATGAGGAATATATCTAATTATGATAATAATAGTGATAGAACTCTATCATTGAGGAGAAAGCACTTTGGCTTAGTGGAGTATAAAGAAAGAAGAATTTGGAGTGAATAGAACTGGGCTTGGAGCAGAAAGAACTTAAGTTCGAAATCTGTCTCAGTATCTTACTAACTCTTTGACCCTGGGCAAATCATTGTCTCTCTCAGTCTGTTTCCTTAAATACAAAATGGGGATTGTAATTGTTGTTGTTTATCCCTTATTTCAAAGATGGATGACATCACAATATTGGAGTTGGGGTATGATGTGTCTTAACTGTGGCTGATCAAACAAACATGAGTTGGGAAGACTCTACCATGGATTGGGCACAAGGAGTCCATTAGAACATAGAGTGGGAATGGTTCTGGATTTGCACAGCTCATGCTTCCTTTGTGCTACAACATTCTGCTTTGCCTATGAAATGAATACAGATTTCTCTTATGTTGGCACACCATGCTGGACAGTCCTGTGCCAGCGTTTCCTGGCTCATAGTCAGTGCTACAGTTTTGCAGGGATATCCTGACAATATCCTTATACCACTTCTGACCACAGATTGAGCATTTGTCTTACTGAAGTTCTCTGCAAAATTGTCTTTTAGTTAAGACTGCTACATTCTCAGTAGTTTGTTGTGAAAAACAAATAACATAATTCTCAGTAGAGTTCTTTGTAAACTTTAAAGTTCTTTGGAAATCTGTTATTATAATTTGAAGTTTTCCATTCTAGAAACATAAGATCTTGAGCATTTCATGAACCTTAGTAAATAATCCACTCTTAAGGCTTCTTAAGAAACAGTTTGATAGTGTAGTTACTGGGCTTGGAAGCAAAAAAGAGCTGAGTTCAAATCTGTCCTTCAATACTTTCTAGCTTCATGACTGAGTCATTTTGCCTACATCTTCTTAATTTCCTTAACTCTAAAAAATGAGAAAATAATAGCACCTACCAAGAAAAGAAAGAAAAAAGAAAAAAACAAAATAAAAAATAAAAAATTTTAAAATAATTTTAAAAATAATAATAGCACCTACCTCTTAGAGTTATGAGAATCAAATGAGATCATATTTGTAAAGCACTTAGCACAGTACCTATCACATAGTAGGTGCTTAACAAGTATTTATAACTTTTCTCCATCTTGACATGGGGTCAGTGACATTTTTTAAAATATATTTTGATAAATGGATTTGAATAAAATTTGATTTTTTGGTAATTCTATGTATTTTTTGCATTTAAGCACATTATTTTAAGAAACAGTTCATAGGCTCCACTAGTCTGATCCAAAAAAGATTAATAAGCCCTTAGTTTTAGCCCCATCATACTTTTCTAGCCCTAATTTATAACAAACTCTTCAAATACTACAGTCCAACAAAACAATGTGCTTTCCTATCTATTTTTATATGTCTACACACACACACACACACACACACACACACACACACACAACTTCACTGACTCTCATATGCTTAGAATGTCTTTCCAACTCCACCTTTCTTGTTGAATTCCTCCCTATTCTTTAAAGCCCTCTTCCTCCAGGAAATCTAAAAGGTGCCCTAAGCCTTATATTATAGCCTTAATATAGTATTGTAATGTCTCTTGTAATTATCATGAAATGGTTTCTCTTAACTTGTCATGTAATATATGTAATATAGCTTTTTTAATCTAAACTGCAAAGACCCTGAAGAGAGGGGTTGGGAAGTATTTAAAACTTTTTTAACACCCTCAGAGTTAAATACAATATTGTGTAGCAGTAGCCACTTAATAAATGTTCATTGAATTTGAATTTGCTGGTATTGAATTCTGCTTGTTCACACAAGCAGTTTACTCAGTCTTCTCATGCTAACAAGGTATTGTTGTATATATTTATCTGTTTACATCTGGTATCTTTCTTTGGTAAGCTCCTTGAGGCAGTAACAGTTTTTCATTTTGTCTTCTTGTGCCTCAGTTTCTTCATCTGTAAGGAAATGACAAATCATTCCAGTTTCTTTGCCAACAAAACCCCAAATGAGATTATGAAGAATTAGAAACAATTGAAATGAGTAAGCAACTCCAGATTTTAGCATAATGTCAGACACATAGCAAGCATTTGATAAATCCTTATCAAACCAATGAATAAGTGAATAAAATTTAAAATGTTCAGTCTAAGACCTGAGTCATAGAGAACATCTCAATTAAGTGCAAACTCTATACTTAAAAACTCCTATTAATTCTCAATGCTTCCATACTTGACTATAGAATATGAAACTCTCTTTGATTGTTCTGACCCCCTTTCCTAGCTTTTTGGACAAGTTACTAGCATTTAGAAAGACAGTGTCATGAAAAACAAAAAATAATTTAGACTTAGAAGACCTGAATTCTAATGCTGATTCTGATACTTGTTAATTGTGTGCCTATAAGCAAGTTTCTTGAGCCTCAGTTTCTTCATCTGTAAAATGAGTGTAATTATAACTGTATTACCTAACCCACAGAGTACTTGTGAGAAAAGCACTTAGTAAAAGTGAAATCATACCACTCAACAGAAAGTACATTTAAGCAAATCCCTTCCCTTGCCAAGATGCAGTTTTCTGCGATGGTCTCAGAATTCTTTTAAGTCCTAGATTCAAGATCCCCTATGATGAAGATGAACCTCCATATCCATCCCTCACCATTCCACTTTGCTTCTGATACAAATAACAAGCTCCCATACCTACCCTAGGTGAATGCACCACTAAATATTCTTCACTCAGCTCATCATGGGGACCAGAGGATTGTTTGGTGCACAGCAAAAAATAACCAGGATTGAGTCTTGTAAAATAGGCAGATACTTTCTTGTATATCTAAGTTATTTTTGATGATATTTTTAGTGTTTCAATGCTATCACTGATTCATGTTTTATTATTATTATTATTATATATTATTATTAAATATTTGGCTCTTAACATCAACAGAGGAAGAAAACAGTCACATTTGATGCTTTTGCTTTCAGTTCTTTGCTTTCATTTCTTTATAAGGTCTTAGTTGCAGATGAAAAATGTCATTCAATAAATAGTTCTTTAGCTGAAAGAGATGTCAGCTGTCACAGGGTTTTTTTAAATCCCAAATAAACACCAGGAAGGCTGCTTTTGATGGCAATAATTTAAGTTTTGCTTCAAATATAGCATGTCGGTCCTTTTTTCTTTTTCCTTTTAAACAGTTTTATTGGAATTCCTTGGATTAAATCTACACTATGGCTTTCAGATGACTTTATTAACAACAAGCCAGCAATGGAAGCCAAGCATTTGAAGAGCTTGTAATAAATATTATTTTGAGGCTTCCACCTCCAAAGTTCTACAACTCAGATGCTAAGTGTTTCTCCCAATGCTGTGGCAACAGTTATAATCAGCTTTGGACAACTATGCTAGGGACTTGGAGTAGAAAGAAGAGGAACCAGAATAATAACCTTCTCCACCCTGACCAAACTCCTGTACATCCTTGTCCATCAGCTCTTTCAGTTTTTGTGAATCTAAGAGGACAGAGGGAAGAAGCAGGAAAAGAAGAGGAGGAAAAAAGCATTACAGAGAAGGAAAGCTTTACTTCTCTTCCAAACTGTTGCAGTTGTTTTTCAGTCTTGTCCACCTTTTGTGACCCCTCTTGGGGTTTTCTTAGCAAAAATACTTGAATGGTTTGACATTTCCTCTCCCAATTCATTTTACAGATGAGGAAACTGAGGCAAACAGAATCAAGTGATTTGGCTAGAGTCACATAGGAAGTTGGGAGGGCAGGGGGAAGAAAGCAGAAAAGGAAGAGAAAAAACCTGCAATGGGAGGAGTCTTGGTTTCTTTTCTAAACTGTGGAAAGAACTGAATGTGTAATCTTGGGCAAGCCACATCCAATTTAAGGGTCTCTTCTTTCTCTATAGAAAGACGGGGTTGAAGTGGAATGGAAAGAGCACAAATTTGGGAGTCAGAAAATTGGAATTCAAATTTCAGTTTTGCCACAAACAATCAATGTAACTCTGGGCTAATCACTTTACTTCTCTGAGACTCAGTTTCCTCATCTGTAAAATTAGGAGATTGCATTAGAAGGTTTCTTCTAGCTCTAAATTCTGTGACTCAGGGATCTTAAGGGCTTATTTAAATTTTTAAATGCTAAGAGTCTTCATACCAGAAAATCATTATTAACAATTATTCTTGACAAGCTCCACCAATATTTGAGCCATATTGTTTCTGAAATTGATATCAATCACTATCATCACCTCCCTACTTCCTGAGCATATATGTATGGGAATATATGTTATGTCTCTTTATGCATGTGTGTCATGTATTTGGAAGGTCCACGATTTTAATATATTGGCTGTTTCTTCCACGGATGCAGAGACCAACCTCTTCCCATTGTGGTAGATAGTCTTAATGAGGAGGCATGAATAAGGGAAAAAATTAATCATCCCACTTGGCCTATAGGGTGATAAACCTCATTTAGCCTAATTAGACCTGTTTTCCAACATTTATCACAAAGTCTATTTATTACCTATAGACATAATATCAAGATCAGAGAATTAAGAGCAGGAAAACACCCAGAATATTACATTATTTGAGATTTTTCTCTTATGCATTTCACATAATTTATTGAATTCTAAAAGGGATGAGATTGCCTACTTTCACTTATTTTACAATATGAGAACATTTCACTTATCTGGCTAGAATTTGACTGACTCATCTAGGATTTTATCTTAGTGTGTTCCATAATGGAATAAAGAGTCTAAAAGACTCCTTGTCCTTCTTTCATGATCCAAAACATATCTTCCTCATTCTACAACTTACTTTCATGATTTTGGAAAGTCGATGACTGAATGGATTTGGCAGAAGGAGACAAGGAAATAGTCAAAGATATTTCTGAATTCTCCAGTCCTTGCATTCAGAGAACTTGCCAAGAGTCAGCTACATTTGGGGATTTGCAGCAAGTTCCAAGACCAAATGAGTTTCCTCAGTCAAAGAAAAAATACTATTATTCTGTGTAAAATCACAAGAACTTAAACTTGAGTATAAGGAATTATAAAATCCCTGAGGTAGTATAGACCTCAGTCAGTCAGCCAGTCAGCAAACATTCATGGAGAATCTATTATGTACAAGATACTGTGCAAAGCACTAGTAGTCATCTAATCCAACCCAGACCTGAAAAAGACACCTCTCTACACATATTTATCCAAGAAAGACTAACTCATTTTATGAAAATTTCAATTAGAATTGCAGCCAGTTTGCCTGATTTCAGGGTGGCTTAAGGCCCTATATGTCTATTACAAGGTGTACTTTCTCCTCTGCCATTTTCCTCTTACTCTGGCCTTTTCTCTTACTGTTCTATCCAATCTAAGTTATAGAATAAAAAATGTTATGTTTGGAGTTGGGGGGTTTGTTTTGAAAGTCAGTGTCTGCTGTCTACCACCTGTGTGACCTTAATCAGGTAATCTATGTGGACTTTAGATTTATCCTCAATAAGACTGGGGAGATTGTGCAAAAGCAAGACTCTTCATCTTTTCTGTGACATGGATCCCCATTAGCAGCTTGGAGAAGCCTATCGAATTTTTCTCATAATCATACTTTTAAAAACATAAAATGAAATAAATAGAATTAGAAAGTAGACAATTATATTGATATAACAATGTAAATTTTTTCCCATTCACATTCATGTATCCTCTGAAATCTATCCATGAATCCTTTTGGAAGATTAAGAATTCTTATATTAGAAGGTCTAAACAGTACTCACTGAAGTGGAAAAAAATCAGTTTGTATCCCAATCCTAATAAAAGGCAATGCTAAGGACTGTTCAAATTACCAAACAATTGTGCTTATTTCACATGCCAGCAAGATAATGCTCAAAATTCTGCAAGCTAGGTTTCAGCAGTCTGTGAACAGAAAATAACCAAAACAATAGACTTTCAAAAGGCAAAGGAAATAGAGACCAAATTGCCAACATTTGTTAGATTATAGAGAAAGCAAGGAAGTTTCAGATAAAAATCTATTTTTGTTTCATTGACTATATATATGGATCGCAACAAAATGTGGCAAGTCTTCAAAGACATGGGAGAACCAGATCATTTTACTGGTGTTCTGAGGAACTTTCATACAAATTAAGATGCAACTGTTAGAACCAAACATAGAACAACTGATTGGTTTGAAATTGAAAAAGGAGTACAACAAGGCTGTATGTTATCACTTTATTTATTTAATTTATATGCAGAGTACATCATGTGAAATATTAAGCTGGAAGAATCAAAAGTCAGAATTAAGGTTGCCAGGAGAAACATCAGCAATCTCAGATATGCAGACAATACTACTCTGATGGCAGAAAATAAAAAGGAACTAAGAAGCCTCTTGATGAGAGTAAAGGAAGAGAGTGTAAAAGTTGGCTTAAAGCATAACATTAAAAAAACTAAGATCTTGGCAATTGGTCTCATCACTTCCTGGCAAACAGAGGGAAAAGAATGGAAGTAGTGTCAGATTTATATTCTTGGACTGAAAAATCACTGCAGATGATGGCTACTGCCATAAAATTTAAAAAATGCTTGCTCTTTGGAGGAAAAGCTATGGCAAATGTAGACAGCATACTAAAAAGCATAGATATAACCTTGCCGACAAAGATCCAGATAGCCAAGCTGTGACTTTTCTAATAGCAATATATGACTGTGAGAGACAAACTACAAGAAAAGCTGAGAGTTGTAGAATTGACACCTTCAGATTGTAGTTCTGGAGAAAACTTTTGAGAGTCCCTTGAACAGCAAGAAGATCAAATCAATCAATACTTAAAGAAATTCAGACTATTCACTAGAAAGCAAAATACTAAAGCTGAAGTTTATAATACTTTGACTACATAATGAGAAGATGGGATTTATTGGAAAAGACCCTAATGTCAGGAAAGATTGAAAGCAAAAAAAAAACTCATGATAGTAGCAACACTTAACAATGAATTCAGTCATTTCATCCTGTGTGACTCACTGTGACCCCATCTGGAAGTTTTCTTGGCAAAGATGTTAGAGTGATTTGCCATTTCCTTTTCCAGCTCATTTTACAGATGAGGAAACTGAGGCAAACAGACTTACATGACTTATACAGGGCCACAGAGGCCAGATTTGAACTCAGGAAGATGAGGGTTTTTTTGTTTTTTTTGTTTTTTACTTCGGGTCCAGCACTATATCCACTGTGCCTACCTTAACAAGAACTACTCTAAAAATCAACTGAACCACAATAAAATACTCTGTCGAATTATAAAGAACATTCTTGGCCTAGAAGAATTGATAAGGACAGATAACTTCCCCTCCTCCATTTAGTGGTGGAAACTATGAATGTGGAATACCTATCAAATAGAGTTGCTGCCACTAATAGAGCTTTGCTTGATTATATATTTTTATTTAAAAAAAAAAAGGTTCTCTGAGGATTGAGGAGAAATGCTTATTATGTAAAAGGCAAAAATAAGACTTCATTTTTTAAAAAATTATACTTGAATTACTCTCCCTATAATGTGATAAGTATGGAATCCTTTTTTTTAATCCTTTTAAATGATAACATGAGTTCCTATTATTCTTTTTATTGCACTAGAGCTACTGCTGGAGGGCTAACATTCTGGGAATTCCCATTGTCATCTTATAAAAGTTACATTTTAGGGTTGCAAGTTAATTTTCTATAGCTGAAGGGAATCTTGGAGATCATCTCACCTTCTCATTTTTCAGATGAAGGATCTGAGACCCACATGGGAAAATGACTTACCCAAAACTAGATAGAGAGCTAGGAACAGACCCCAAGCTAGAATTCAGGGAAGCAGAGGAGAAATGATGCTGGATTTGGATACTGACTATTATTTTTACCCATACAGCCTTCCGAAAATCACTAAATCTCCCTTAGGCCTCAGTTGCCTTACCTATAAGTTGGGGATGCAGATTGAGATACCTTGAAGTCCCTTTTCATAATTCTGTGTAATTCCATGATTTCCATTCCAAAACTCCTATGTAGGCACTAGAGTCCCATAATCAGATTCATAAGAGAGCAGGAGTTCCATTTCCCAAATCAAACTAGTATCAAAGTATAAACTTTTCTTAAATACTAATAGATTGGAGCCAGCAACTGATTCTTTCTGGGTAAGAAATCCACCTCCCTTCCCACTCTCTCTATTAAAAGGTAAAATTTAGGTCAAATGTCTTAGAAAAGTGGCAAATTTAGCTACCCACCAGGAATATCCTTAGACTGTTGACCTCAACAATGAAGAGCAGGGTTAGAGCATTCATTTCTGGGAGGTGAGAGGTCAATTCACTTTTAAAAAAATGTATATGGCTCAGGGCAGAACAAGGCCAAAATTGACATAAACACAATGGTGTTTAAAGAATTCCTGGGAAAGAAATTTTGCCATTGAGTTGAGTGGAGGAGGGGTGCAGGACTCCAGACTGCCCTCAGCCCTCAACCAAGACAGCCCAATCCATAATATTTAAAGCCTCGGCACCATCTTATCTGTTAGTTAACCATTTTGGGGAAGGGTTGCAAGTAGAGTTGCTGAGACGACATCAATGAGTAGCCCCTTTACCAAGGGCCATAGTATTTGAAGGGGCCAGCATCCTTGTCAGTACCTTTATAAAGAGCGTTCCTTCCTCTCACAGAAAGCTGGGCTTTATGGAAAAACTGAACCTACCAGTACATACAGAGGAAATTCCAGAGTGCAGTTACTGACAGACACGTCTTGGAAGTTAGCTGGTTACTTTGGCAAAGTCCCAACCATTTCCTTCTCACCCCGACCCCTACACACATACACACACACACACACACACACACACACACACACACACACACACACACACACTCCCTTTAAAAAAAAGTTTCTTAGAATCCTAAAGACCCAACTAAAGAAAAACTGGCACTTCTGTTTACAACACAATTGTGTGTTCTTGCTTCACATCAAAGAGAGCAGGGGAGAAAACATGACTTGGGCAAGAGAAATTTGGCAGACCTATAGGGTGCATGGACTTGCCAGGCAGACTGCTTGGGGCTCAGGACATGGAAATATTATGTTTTTTCCTAGGTTCACTAAGCCAAAGAATTTCTCAGAATTTCATGAACACTCTGATGAAGTCCTTGGGCCATTTTTGTAGACTTACTCCCCCCCAGAAAGTTGTTCGTGCCTCAGTTTCCCCAGGAACAAGAGACCCATCTACTCCTCATTCAGGCTTAATGCTGAGGACAAATTGGACAGATTTAGGAAAGCATTAGACGTATTACTATTAAATGGCTCAGCCTCTTCTAGCTCCTTCCTTGTCGCGATGCCAGGCCCTTTCCCTGCCTGCCCACACTCACTCATTCACTCAGGCAATATACGACAGCTGTATTATATGTCCTAGGGAAGTAGAGGATCTATTTTAGCCATTCGGGAAAAGACTTGTAAATCCTGTGACCAAACAGCTCTAATCTAGTGTTTAATGCAGAGCGTGATTTAGTGAGGGACTGGCTGGAGTGTTATTGGAGTTTTGAAACACAATCAGTGCCAAACGCTAGAAACGTGCATTAGACCTTCAAGGAATGGATGCCAAGCCTGGGTCCTAAGGAGATACAAAGCCCAAGCTGAGAGCCTTCTCAGAAGCCAAGTGGCAAAGAGAGCTAAGGGAGGGGACCTCTCTACCTCCCCAATCCCCATATACTGGGGTTTGTCTAATGAGCTCCCCAGAGCATCTCAGAGGCTTGATACTTACCCTGGGCTCCATTCACTTCCTAGAAGCTAAATACTCTGTCACAAAATCTGTGATTTAGATGTTGAAGAAGCATTAGAAGTCACCAGGTCCAAGTCCTTCATTTTAAAACCAAACAAATTAAAATCAAGGAAAAAATGAAGTGACTTGCTCAAGATAACTAAGGTAGGAACTGTAAGAGGGAAGGGTCAGACTCACATTTTCGGACTCTAAATGCAGGGTTCTTTCCTTAGGGGGTTTCAAACTGGGGTCCAGGAACCTTTTTTAATATTTTTAAAACTATTTCAATATAATGAGGTGTTTTTTTAATAATACTAGATATGTTATTTTATGTATCTAACAAGACATTTCCAAGAAGGGAACCATACCTCTGAACGCTCCCAAAATATCTTTCGGTTTACAGGCTAGATTTCTTTCTTAAGGACCAGGCTTTAAACCAAAACCACTCTGACTCTCATTATTGGCCACCAAAAGGTCCTAGGCCAAGCCCCATTTGATCATTGTTTGGGTCCTGATTGTCTAAGATCAAATGTAAGTAGCTGTCATTTCTACTTTGACCAGAAACACTGAGGATCTTTCCATTCCAGATTCGTTCACTTATTCATTTAGTTAGTTAGTTTATTTTTTATTAGATAAGAGGAGATTCTTTCCCTGAATTGCTGTCTAGTCTTAATCACTGAATGGGTATCCCCTCAATCAAACTGAGACTTGTTGAAGACCTTAGCTTAAAAAAAACAAGGTCTTCCCCTGCATCCAAGGCCATCGCTAGTCACAATGATCTATATCTTGCCACTAGATCCAGATGGCTCTGGAAGGAAAAGTGAGGCAAGTGACCTTGCCCAACCCTCCCTCACTTAAATCCAATTCACTCACATGCCATGGCATCAACTCCTGGATACCATGGTCCTCTTCCTAAAGAAAGAACAAATAACAACACTTCATCAGACTAGCAAAGGGGACTAAGACACAGTGAAATTTTTGAGTAACAGATCTAGATGAGAATATCATTGTAGAAAAGCATTGAGGAAGCTTTCCTCATTAACCAGCCAACCACAGCCTCACAATATGCATACTATATCTGATTAAACAAATAAACAAACAAAAAAATTGGCGAAGCTTAGTAACTTCTCCTTATACAAAGCTCGAAGTAACAAATTTCAACTATTCAAGAAAGTGTTTCATTAATGAGCCAATTACTTCTTGAGAATATGCCATTTGAAACAAGCATTCAAACAGAAAACAATTTATTAATTTGTAATTTTTAATAGACAATAATTTCATCATGCAGGAACATATAGAGGCTATGGTTCTTGCCTCCTCACTCACAGTCACTTTCCTCAAGTCACTTGATCTTTCTGGGCCTCAGTTGCATTATCTATAGAATGGGAATGTTCTAATACCTTATAGGAATAGTAGGAATAATATAGTGGAGAAACTGACCATGAAGTCAGGAAGACTTGCTTTAGTCCCAATCTCCAACATAAATTTGCATTGCTATATCAAGTCACTTACTTCTCGATGTCCCCAACATCTTAAGACTATAAATTTCCAATAAAAATTATAGTTGTTCTGTATATTCTTAATAAAATAAACTCCTTGATAAAAAATAACATCCTTAACATAAATAATTATTAATGTTTTTGTATCCTCATTACTGGCTCATAGTAAGCACTGAATAAATGTTTATTGATTGACTAAGTTGCCATTTGCCTTGGTACAAAAAGTTTCCACAATGCAAAGTTCATAAATCATTGATGACACCAATAAAATAATAGGTCTAAACCAAAAACAAAAATAAAAACTCTCTTAAAAATAAGAAGATTATGGGGTTTTGTGAGATTAAATTCTAGGAGCTTTTTTAAAGATATTGAAAGAAGCTTAAAAAATAAAAAAGAGAGGTTAAATAAATAAAAAAGTCATATAGCTAATTAGTAGCAGAGACATGATAAGAATCTACGGGTTCCAATTCTTTGTCTAATATTCTTTTCTTTCTGCTACATTTCTTCCCCATTCAAGTTATCAGTCAAGTTCCTTTTAGTGGACATCAAGATAGCTATTCCGATTCTTAGAAATAGACCAGCTGGTTCTCACTAATGAGCTCTCATTTTTACAGATGGAATACAAACAAATAAAAAAGGTAACAAATTTCCATTCCCACAGGTCTCTAGAGTTATATCACAACCTACCAGCACCTCCCATTAAGGCCACTATGGACAGTGACTGATGGACTGTTGCTTATCTGAGCATGTTTTGTCTCAAATCCCAGCACAAAGTGGAATGTCTTTGTGAGACTTCTCCTTGATTTTGACTTCCTGTAGTCTAGTCAGCCTGTAGTCAAAAGGCATCAATTTCCAGGAAACTGCCACACTAAAGGAAGTTGAAACTGACACATCTTCTGACCCTTTCTTCCTTCCTGTGTCCCTCCCCAGAGGCTTTCCTTAGGAAGATGAGCATCTGCTGACATCCTCTTGCCCCTAACCCTCCCCCACTCTATCTCTCCCTCTCCAAAGAGTAATTAAAATCACCACTTTGACTAGCAACATGGATCTTCCAAGTCTTTACTCCAATAATGATGTCATCTGTTATAAATTCTCATTACTTTGCTTGGTATGGTAAATAAAAGGAAAAGCACTGAGTTTGACTTTGCAGAGGTTCCAATGGACATTATAGACCCATATATAGTTGCAGTGCGACATGGGAAGGAGATTAGCCAAGTTGGGAAGGACTTAAAATGCCAAACTGAAGAGATTACAGTTTATACTAAAAACAATAGGATTTCAATCTCTCTTTCGGTCCTAACTATACATTACTCTCATTTCCATTCTCTACAACCTAAACAAATTGAACTGCTTCCTCTTCCCCACACACATTACTCCATCACCCACCCTTGTGCTTTTGCTTTAACTATCCCTCCTCCAAGAATGTATTCTACATTTCCTGTCACCTTGTAGAATCTCTCAGTTCCTTCTAACTCAGATAATACTTTTCCTGACCATTCCCATACCTTCAATCTTTAACGCCCTCCATGCCTTTTAAAACTACTTCATAACTGCTAGGTGAGTATAGCACCAGTCCTGAAATAAGGGTAGTCTTCAGTTCAAATCTAGCCTCAAATATTTACTAGCTGTGTAGCTATAGACAGGTCATCTAACCTCTTTTTGCCTCCATTTCCTCAAATCTAAAAGTAGTTTCCCAAGATTGTTGTCAGAAACAAATGTATAAATTGCTTAGAATAGTATCTGGCACATAGTAAGTGCTATCTACTAGTACATATAATTCGAATCTA
>JAJPUD010000478.1:85678-136680 GCA_023553655.1 Myrmecobius fasciatus
AAGAAAGAAAGAAAGAAAGAAAGAAAGAAAGAAAGAAAGAAAGAAAGAAAGAAAGAAAGAAAGAAAGAAGGAAAGAAAGAAAACGAGAGAAAGAAAGAATGACAGAAAGAGAGAGAGAGAGAGAGAGTCTTTTGCAAGACCTTCCTGGATGAGCTATAGTCATCCTGAACTATCAAACGTCCTGCATAGATGCAGCAGCTGTGAGGAAGGGTCCTTTAAGCCTTTTTATAACTTAGACACCTCCAAGGTGGACACAGCCAATCAGATACTGTCCTGATCTCTGCTGTGGGGACCACCTTCAATGTTTTGGCTCCAAAGAGTCGTTTCTTTCCAATTCACTGACATGGGGATATATATCTCTAAACTTGGCTGCCACCATCCATGCATACCTTGAGGATTACATACCAAGTGAACTTTGTCAGTGTGAACCCAAGTCAGTAGGGAGGAAGAAGTAGAAAGACCTGTATTGTTCAGGCTGGTCTTCTAGACTCTGATTGTCAGAGAAATCTCTTCAAGTGACAGATGAAAAGAAAGTATTCTCCATGCCAAAAGTTCTCTTTTACTCTGATCAGCTACCATCAATCAGTGTGTTCTCTATCTCACAACAGAAATGATTTCCTGCTCACTATAATTCCTACAAAGCTACTTAGATTGGAACTGATGAGCAAGAATAGGCCCGTCCCTGTGAAATTAACCTTAAAATTCAAGCCTTTTCTTAAGGAGTAATGGCCCCATCCAGATAACACAGTGCTTCACCTCACTCTGCAGCAAACTTTTTATATGGGAAAATAAAGTTTAAGTGATAGAAGAAAAGTCATCAAAGCATTCCATCAATCAGTCAACAAATACTTATTAAACTCCTACCTTGGGCCAAGCATTGTATCTAGAGCTGTTGATACAAAGCCAGAAATGTAAGTATCCCTGCCCTCAAGGAGTTCACATTCTGTGGGATCAAAGAGCAGAATGTACAGGGATTCACTGCTTATTATCCAGATGAGTCATCAAATCTCATTTTGTCTAGCCCTTTCTTTTCTAGATAATGAAAGTGAGATGCAATGAGTTATTTCTCCATAGTCACACGGTTAACATGCAGTAGAGCATGATTTGAGGCTAGATCTGACTCCAAATCCAATATTCTTTCAATACTACCTCTCTGAGACATTTCTTTCTGAGTCTCACTTTTTCTCAATTTCAAAATGGGAAAAGCATTAATTCATAGCATCATTGTAAAAATCAAGTGATTTGTGCCATGTAAGAGTACTTTGTTCACATCAAGTGCTATGTAAATTTGGGTTATTATTGTTTGAAAAAAATGGATGGAGTAGCAGAGGGGACTTTATGTTGGTGACAGAAGGAAAGTAATAGACTAATTGTATGTATGTTTATGAGCTTCCAGTCTGGAATATCACCTTTTTCTCCCCTTATGTATGCTTTCCTAAATCATTGCCCAGTGCTTTCCATTGAGATAAGAGTCTGAAGTGAACATTCTTATTCCTTGATTTCCAGGGATGGCTTTACTGGCTATGATGCAATAATTTAAAAAAAAACATTTGTTTTGGGGAGATCTTTTGGCCATTAATTTAATCCTCACACTAGGAAGTTAGACAAAAGCAGGATTTCACTGATATCTGGAAATTGTTTAGTTCATACCTTTCACTTTATTTAACATTTAAAGAAAGTGGCTTTTTTTAGCAAGAAAAAACAAAAGTGAAGTTCTAACCTCTGTGTTTATTATCACATTAGAGCACCTGAATCAAGTCCATAAATATTTTAGAATTTCTTGAATAAGATTCTTAGTCACTCAGAAAAATCTGATCAGCCTTGCAATCTATGCCGGAAACATAATGTGGATGAAAAATTCATATTGCAAAGTTGGATGGGAAACTTTGCATGCTAGAACTGAAGACTATCTTAAAATACAAAATATCAAGCAGGTAAATAAAGTGCTAAATCTGGAGCTGGGAAGACTGAGTTCAAAATCAACTTTAGAAATTTACTAGATGAGACTCAACTAAAAAACTACTAGAAACAATTCACAACTTTAGCAAAGTTGCAGGATACAAAATAAATCCACATAAATCATCAGCATTTTTATATATTACCAACAAAGTTCAGCAGCAAGAGATACAAAAAGAAATTCCATTCAAAATAATGGGTGATAGTATAAAATATTTGGGAATCAATCTGCCAAGGAAAAGTCAGAAACTATACAAACTAAACTACAAAACACTTTCCACACAAATAAAATCAGATCTAATCAATTGGAAAACATTAAATGCACATGGGTAGGCCAAGTGAATATAATAAAAATGACAATACTACCCAAACTAATTTACTTATTTAGTGCCATACTAATCAAACTCCCAAGAAATTATTTTACAATTCTAGAAAAAAACAGTAGCAAAGTTCATTTGGAGAAACAAAAGGTCAAGAATTTCAAGGGAATTAATGAAAAAAAAAATGCTGATGAGGGTGGCCTTGTTGTACCAGATCTAAAACTATATTACAAAGCAGTGGTCATCAAAAACATTTGGTACTGGCTAAGAAATAGAATAGTCGATCAGTGGAATAGGATAGGATTTCAGGACAAACTAGGCAATAACTATAGCAATTTATTGTTTGATAAACCCAAAGACCCCAGCTTTTGGGATAAGTACTCACTATTTGGCAAAAAACTGCCGGGAAAATTGGAAACTAGTGTGGAAGAAATTAGGGCTTGACCCACACCTAACACCATATACCAAGATAAGATCTAAATGGGTTCATGATCTAGATATAAAGAGTGATATTATAAGCAAATTAGAAGAACATAGGATAGTTTACCTCTCAGACCTATGGAGATGGAATAAATTTATGTCCAAAGAAGATTTGGAACTCTTAACTGAACACCAGATAGATAATTTTGACTATATTTAAGTTAAAAAGGTTTTGTACAAACAAAACTAATGCAGACAAAATTAGGAGGGAAGCAACAAATTGGGAAATCATTTATATTTAAGGGTTCTGATAAAGGCCTCATCTCTAAAATATATAAAGAATTGTTTCATATTTATAAGAATTCAAGCCACTATCCAAAAGATAAATGGTCAAAGGATATGAACAGACAATTTTCAAATGAAGAAATGAAAACCATTTCTAATCACATGAAAAGATGCTCCAAATCACTATTGATCAGAGAAATGCATATTAAGACAACTATGAGGTATCGCTACACACCTGTCAGATTGGCAAGATGACAGAAAAAGATAATGATGAATGTTGGAGGGGATGTGGGAAAACTGAGACACTGATACATTGTTGGTGAAACTGTGAATGGATCCAACCATTCTGGAGAGCAATCTGGAACTATGCTCAAAAAGTTATCAAACTATGCATACCCTTTGACCCAGCAGTGTTTCTATTGGGCTTATATCCCAAAGAGATCTTAGAGGAGGGAAAGGGACCCACCTGTGCAAGAATGTTTGTAGCAGCCCTTTTTGTAGTGGCTAGAAACTGGAAACAGAAAGGATGCCCATTAATTGGAGAGTGGCTGAATAAATTATGGTATATGAATGTTATGGAATATTATTGTTCTGTAAGAAACAATCAGCAGGATGATTTCAGAGAGGCCTGGAGAGACTTGCATGAACTGATGCTGAGTGAAACGAGCAGAACCAGGAGATCATTATACACAGCAACAACAAGACTATATGATGATCAATTCTGATGGTCGTGGCTCTCTTCAACAATGAAATGCTTCAAACCAATTCCAGTTGTTCAGTAAAGAAGGCCATATACACCCAGAGAGAGGGACATGAGATATGGACTACAACATATCATTTTCATGCTCTATATTAATAATTGCTTGTGTTGGGTTACCTTTATCAGATCTTTTTTATTCATGTAGATACAATTGTTCTAGCACAGCAAGGTAAGTATGGAAACATGTATACATATATTCGACTTGTCAAATATTTTAATATAATTAACATGTAGTAGACTTCCTGCCATCTAGAGGAGGGAAGGGGCATAAGGGGGAAAATTTGTAACGGAAAGCTTTGTAATGGTCAATGTTGAAGAACTAGCCATACATATGTTATGCAAATAAAAAGCTTTAATTAAAAAAAAAAGAAATTTACTAGATGTGCAACCCTTAGCAAGTCAAAGTTATTTAACTTCTTTCTGCCTCATTTCCTCATCTATAAAATGGGATTAATAATAGTACTTTCCTCCCAGGATTATTGTAAGAATCAAATGATATGCTATCTGTAAGGAGCTTTACAACTTTAAAATGCTTTACATAATTCTAGTTATTATTTTTATATTATTATCATTAAACTAGAATGGAAAGTTCCCTTAGAAATGGAAGAGATATTAGAATATAGACTATCAAGACTGAAATGTATCTTGGATCAGGATATTAAAATAAAGACCAGTTCTTAATCTTCCTTGTGTTAAAGACCTCTTTGGCAGTCTGGTAAAATCTATGGATCCTTTGTCAGATTTATGGGGGGGGGGAGAGTAATGAGGCAGCTCTTTTCATTCAAATTTGGAAGAAATACTAAATTTCAATTAGAACTTAGTAAAATTAAAGATAAAATTGTTTTCTCATCCAATTTCATGGAATCCCCCAAAGGGTCCATGGACTCAATATTAAAAACCCTTTCCTTAGATCACAGAACATTAGAGCTAGAAATAATCCACATAAGAAAAACAAAGTAAACAAAAAAAAGCATTTTACTCAGATTACGTCAAGATTAGTCAATAATTAATTGAATGTATCCATCACTGGAGAGAGAGACAGAGAGAGACAGACAGACAGATAGAGACAGAGACAGACAGACAGAGAGAGAGAGAAGTGGTCACTTCTTATACATATAAATATGTAAAACATACATATAACAATACTTAATAAATGGTTGTTGACTGAATGGTTAACTATAAATAGTTACTTGATATAAGTATTCATATTTCTTCAAAACATCAATGGATATGACTATTCAGATCCATATACTGAAGAAATATGGGTACTATGAACTGATGCTAAGTGAAATGAGTAGAACCAGGAGATCATTGTACATGGCAACAACAAGATTATATGATGATCGGTTCTGATAGATATGGCTCTTTTGAACAATAATATGATTCAGGCCAGTTCCAATGATCTTGTGATGAAGAGAGCCATCTACACCCACAGAGAGACGTGGAAACTGAGTGTAGATCATAGCATTTTTACTCTTTTTGTTGTTGTTTGCTTGCATTTTATTTTCCTTCTCATTTTTTTTCTTTTTGAATTGATTTTTCTTGTGCAGCAAGATAATTGTATAAATATATGCATATATTAAATTTAACATATATTTTACCATGTTCAACACATATTGGATTACTTTCCATCCATTGCTTTCCATTATTTCCCCATTATTGGTAAGGGGTGGGGGGAAGAGGGGGAAACTAGAACACAAGGTTTTGCAAGGGTTAATGCTAAAAAATTATCCATGCATATGTTTTGAAAATAAAAAGCTTTAATAAAAAATAATAATTAAATTTAAGTGAAAAAAGAAATATGGGTACTTACTGCTAGGGTTGATTTATCTTACAATTAGTAAGATTGCCTCTAAATTCTCCAAATCAAATAACCTGATTAGGAATCTGTTTCTTTTAATATAGGTCCCCATATAGTTCATTGGAGTAAACATCTGTGGACAAAATACCCACATAGAGGAAATTGTAGATACTTGAAGTGTTAGCATTGCCCTCCTACTGACTTCTTTTCCACATTTCTACTACCCTTCAAGGATCATTGTAAGGACTACCTCCACCAATTTTGATAACAATCTCTCTAAAGCTTAATGGATGGATTTTGATTCAAAAATTAATCAACTTCTCTATAATCAACATGATTACAGATCATCACTGAGTCTCTACTCAAAGCATTTTTTTTTCATCTTGTGCATTGATAATTTTATTTGGCTTCACATAAAGTTTTCTTTTGCTCTAAATGGTATTTTACCCAGTTACATACATGTGAAGAAAAATTTTAGTGTTCATTTTTACAAAATTTTGAGTTCAAGATTTTTCTCTTCTCTCCCCTCCTCTCTTTCAAAGATGGTAAGCATTTTACATCATTTATACATGTGCTATCATGTAAAATATATTTCCTTATTAGTCATAGTTATGGAAGAAGAAACAGATCAAAAGAAAAAAAAGCATGAGGAAGAATAAAGTAAGTGAAAAATATGCTTCAAATTACATTCAGAGTTTATCAGTTTTTTATCTTGATATGCAGAGCATTTTCTTTCACAAGTATTTTCTATTTGTCTTGGATCATTATGTTGCTGAGAAGAGCTGAATCATTAATAGCTGATCAATATTGCTTCTACTTGAATTGCTTGCCATCTTGGGGAAGGGGTGGGGGGAAAGAAGAGAAAATCTGAAATACAAGGCTATGCCAGGGTCAATGTTATCAAATTATCTGTGCATATGTTTTGAAAATAAAAAGCTTTATTTAAAAAATGTTGCTGATACTGTGTATCATGTTTTCATGGTTCTATTCCTTTCACCTTGCATTAGTTTATGTAAGCCTTTCCATGTTTTTCTGAAATCAGTCTGCTCATTATTTCTTATTGCACAAAATATTCCAGTACATTCATACACTATAGCTTCTTCAGTCATTCTCCAATTGATGAGCATCACTGATTTCCAATGTTTTGCCACCACTAAAAGGGCTGCTATAAATATTTTTGCACATGTAAGTCCTCTTCCCTTTTTTATGATCTCTTTTGGATACATACCTTGTAATGGTATTGCTGGATAAAAGGATATGAACAATTTGGTTGCCTTTTGGCTGTAGTTCCAAATTGTTCTCTAAAATGATTGGATCACTTCATGATTCCTCCAATAGCACATTAGTGTCCCAGTTTTCTCACATCCTCTCCAACATTTATGACTTTTCCTTTTTGTCATATTATTCAATCTGATAGGTATATGGTGGTATCTCAGAGTTGTTATAATTTACACTTTTCTAATCGAAAGTGATTTAGAGCAATTTCTCATATGCTTATCGATAGCTTTAATTTCTTCATCTGAAAACTGCCTGCTCATATCCTTTGACCATTTATCAGTTGGGGAATGATATGTATTTTTATAAATTTGATTCTTTTATATTTTACACAAAACATTTCATAACATATGACTTTTTCTTTATTGCCATTACTTACATTATTGTGTAAAGTCATCTCCACATGATAATGAAAAGTTTAGTGGAAGACCAAGGAAAACAGCCAAGAAATTTTGCTTAAATAAATTCTAAGCATAAATGGTGTTTTTAGACTTCTATTTGCTAATTTAGATATTAAATAACTTCTAGAAATATTTAAGCAAAATTATATCTAAGTTGATCTCCAATTCTAGAGTCCTCTAAGTCTTTCTGCCTACTATTTAAAGTACGCATACACTTGGCAATTAGAATTGAATCTTCACATAAGCAAAGCAGGCAGTTAGCTATGGCATGAGTTAAGAGATACCAAAATCCTCCTCTGAACAACCATTTTCCTCCACTGGTCTTACCATAGGTATTTTAAAATTTCTCCCCCAATATAGTATTTTGCTTTTCTGTCAAGAAATTGTTTCTAGAAAAATTTCAGTAGTTCAAAAGATACATTATTTTATCAATGTGTGTATTTCCTATGCTGGGACATGTTATATCCTTCCATATTTTACTAAATAATATCCTAAGTTACTCTTTTGGTATTCAAATCTCTGGAAATAAGTCTTTCTGAATATAGCTAAGCCCATCTGAAGATCACTGCAAGAACCATACTTGATGAATGGTAGGACATTTCAAAGCTTGTGCCCTGTTTGAATAAACATGGAAAATCCACACTCACCTCCATGCTGCAATGTAGTACAGAAGTCAGCTTTGAATCAAGGTATCACCAGAAAGATCTAATTAAAAGGTAAATTAATTAACTTTGTTATTGTTGTTTAAAGTATGTGCTAATTGTTTTACAACTAATGGAAAGTATACTACATAAACTCATTGAGCCAATTAAATTTAATTAAGTAAGCATCTATCCAGCTCACTATGTTCCAGAAATGGTATTATGCTGCACCTGCAAAGGCAAAAAAGAAAGAGTCTCTGTTCTCAAGAAGTTTGCAATCCATCAATAGGGAAAAAAATGAAAATTGATAAGCAAATATATAATTTGGATAAAATAAATATAAAGTCATTTCAAGAGATAGGAAGAGAGCACTAACAACTGGGGAAATTATGGAAGTCCACCTTAGAAGTGCTGGCTCTGGAGCTGTCTTGAAAGGAGTGAGGACATCAGAAAGGAAAAGGAAAATAATTACAATTTAGAGAGAAGCAGGAAAAGGGTAGATGGCTTGTTCAAAGGCACAAAGATAAAAGGCAAGATGTCACATGTGGGAAAAAGCTAATAGGTTGGTATGACTAGAACATGATTCTTTCTGACAATTCTAGCAGTACCCTAATTGAAGATTTCAACTGAGCCAGAAACTGGATAGAGAGAAGCAAGGCACCTGCAGAGAATAAACTGAGCAAGCTTAGTGGAAAAAATTTGGCCAGACAAATTGTTCTACCCAATGAGAAACACCTTAGAGACATAACAATGAGACACCCAGAGTCCTGCATTTTAAATATATAAGTTTTCTCCTCTTTTCATCTGTGTACTCTTTATACTTGTTCACTGAATATAGGTCTCTTTAATTGTGATCTCTATGTGCATCCACCCTTCCTGTTACTGGTTAGTACTTTTACAGGAAACTTTTCCAGTTTATATACGAGATACTTTGTTTTTTATTGTATCATTATACTACTAAGTACCTTTGATTTAAGGTAGTTTTGTCATCTATCTGACTATTGAATGGTTAACACATCAGCTCATGAACTATATAGTGTTAGGAATGTGGAATAACAGAGGACCTTAAAGTTGTGTTAGCCATATTTTGAGGAACATAACCTACAAATTTAAAGGAAAATGTACAAATACATTAAATGTATTTGAAAGGATTTTATTTTTATTTTTTTATTATTTTTTATTTTATTTTTATTTTTTATTAAAACTTTTTATTTGCAAAACATATGTATGGGTAATTCTTCAACATTAGCCCTTACAAAGCTTTCTGTTACAAAATTTTTCCCCCTACTCCCCCCCTCCCCTAGATGGCAGGATAAAGGATTTTATTTTTATAAGTCAACAAATTCTAGAACTACAAAACTTAGGAGAATGTTTAAAAATAATTGCTGAGTGGGGCAGCTATGTGATACAGTGGATAGAGCACCAGTCCTGAAATCAGGAGGGCCTGAATTCAAGTATGACCTCAAACACTTAACACTTTCTAGCTGCGTTACCCTGGGCAAGTCACTTAACTCCAATTGCCTCAGCAAATTAATAATAATAATAATTGCTGACCTCTACATAGCAAGTATTATGAAGCACGTTAGCTTTCCAATCTTATTTCTAATCTCACAACTCTATGAGCTAAGCAGTGTAATCAACCAATTTTTATGACAGAAACTTTTTTTGATTAGGTGAAAAAAGGTATTCTTTGCCTCAATTTTTGTCTAGCCTTAATCACTGAATAGGCATTTTGTCCATCAAATTGAAACCTGTTAAAGACTTTAGCTTAAAAAGGACAAGGTCTCCCATTGCATCCAGGTTCATCTCCAGTTGTTGTGATTTAGTATTTTTCCACTGGACCCAGATGGCTCTGGAAGAAAAAGTGAGACTGGTGATTTTCTACAGTCTTTCTAATTCACTTGCATGTCATGCTATCACCTCACTATTGTCATGGTCACACTTCAAGAATAAATGACAAACAACAATCTCTATGAGTAGAGCTACCTCACTGGGGACTCAATTATAACTGGTTGACTGGGCAATACACCTTTCTTTGTCCTTCTTTCCTTCCTTTTTTCTTTCTTTCTTTCTTCCTTCTTTCCTTCCTTTCTTTCTTTTTATCTTTCTTTCCTTCTTTCTGTCCACATACAATATCATATCCTCAGCTGCAGGTGACTCTACCCAAAGGAAAATAAATTTTTTTGATATCTAACACCAGAAACAAAAATGAAGAAACAATCTCTTTTAATAAATGCTGGCTCTACAAACAGAACACTAATATGGAGAATCTGTTCCAAGGACTACCATGTGTTTTTGGTTTTATCCACCAGATTCATCCATTAGAGACATATAAAGATCCAAAATTGGTTATTGGGGTTTTGTGGATTCATTAAATAGATAAATTGCCACCCTTCACCACCAGGGAGGTCCTGCTTTTTTGGTCAGACAACTATCAAGCCTTTGCATTTTTTTGAGCCCATCCTGCAGGGTGGTCCATTTGAAACCTCAGTAGAGTAAGTGTTTGGATAGGACCTACTTTATAAAAGAAGCTCACTTTGGTCCACTGAAATGACCCTTCTCAGTTCGCCAGGTTCTCTTGGACTCAGATCCAAGAAGGCAGTGCCAACAATGGTAGTCCTAACAAAATCCTTTATATGAGTGGATTTTTGCTGCCATGTGACCACAACAAACAGGCCTTCTACACTACCACAACTCAAAAAAAGTCAAAGAGCCTGGGTTTAAGTTCACTTAACTAGATATATAATCTGGAGTGGACCTCAGTTTCCTCATCCACCAACTGGTAGATTGGACTAGATAACTTCAAAAGTCCCTCTTAGCTCAAATTCTATGATCCTATGATAAGACCAAATAAAAAAGCAAATTATTTGCCAGAGAGAGAAAATAGATTTTTCCAATTCCTCAACTCCTTACACAAACACACACGCACACACACACACAGAGAGAGAGAGAGAGAGAGAGAGAGAGAGAGAGAGAGAGAGAGAGAGAGACTGTTTAAGTTGCCAACTATGTTCTTTACCTAGTGCATATAACAAAGGCAAATGACGAGAAGGAGGTAATGTGGCATTGTGCCTCTTAAGTTCAGACAGATTTTCTTCTGAAATGTAGTCTCTAGGGAAGGCTGGTCCCACACTGAGAAAGGTGGCTATGGGTTCATATAAATAAAAAGGCAAGGAGCCAGAGAAAACAGACCTACACAGTTCTCCCTGCAAGACACAGAATTCTCAATGTCTTTAGTTCCTGCTGCCTCTCTCCCTCTGACCTCTGAGTTGTGTTGTTCTGAAAAATGAGAAGGCAGCCATGTTGTTCTCTCAGTTCCCCTGGCTAAAGAGCTGTTTATGCTCTTTAAAAGAGTTATCTGAATTTCAATTTCAATTTTGGAAGACGGATTAGGCTTGTCCTCCCTGGCCCTAGGGCACAGAAAGTACTTGGAGGCATACATCACAAGGTAAATTTAAGCTTAATATATGAAGAAAACTTATTATAATTAGGGCTAAGAGTGGAATGAGTCTTCAAGAGAATCACTTAGCTCCCCTTTCATTGAAGATATTCAAACAAAGACTGGGTGACTATTTTGAGAGGATAGGGTGCCTATGTAGGACTCATAGACATGCTTAGAAGATAAACCAAGTGTGAACATCATTCACAACATATTTTGACATAAAATAGATGACCAAAGAGTTCCCTTCTAACTATGAAATTGTGCAACTTGGAAATACACGAGTATGAATATTCCATCTGAGACACCTCTATGACTCTGATGAGTAGAGCTATCTTATATACATTGACTGCATCCTCCAAGAAAGCTGTCAAGCTTTGACTATTCTAATGAAAAGAAACCAAACTGGTTTTTTTAAGAGTCAAGATGTGTGTGTATGTACATGTGTGTGTGTCTTGGGAGTAGGAGGAGAGAAGTTGAAGAAGAAAAGGTGTAAAAATCAATGAATTTCTTTCCTTTGCATATTTTTCAGAAATGCAAAAATCAACATTTATGCATATGTATGTATATATGCACATATATATGTACATATAATATATGTATGCATACATACATACACACATATACACATGCACATACCTTATCCTGGTCTATATGCTGCAAAGAAAAAGAATCAGGAAAAGGAGTGAACCCTATCAAAAAGAGCCCCTACATGAAGACCAATGTTAGTCAATAGACATTTATTGCCTACCATTTGGCACCTACCATGTGCCAAACACTGTGCTAATTATTAGGGATACAAAGAAAAAAAATAGTCCTCCTTCAAGATCTCATTGTATTAGGAGAGATAAAATAAGAACATCTTTGTACAAACACAATATATGCAAGATAAATTGAAGGTGATCAACAGAGGGAAGGCAATAGCATTAAAGGAAATCAGGAAATGTTTCTTATGTCTTTCAAAGCAAAAAAATTAAAGAGATAGAAATCAAGAATAAAAATACACATAATAGAAATATCAAATGACCCAAAAAGAAAGAATAGAGTCTGAAAAAAAATTACAGAAAATATATGGTTTTAGGGGAAATAAAAACAAATTTGTTCCTTTAGAATCTTCCTTCCCATTTTATTCAAATTAATCAACAATTCTTCAGGAGGTCCTACAAAAAGGCCTAGTTACCCATGAACTCTGTTCTCTCTTTGGAACTACATCCTTCAGAAAGTTGTATGTGAGTTTACATGAGAGGCACCTCCAGGAGTTTGAAGTTTTAAAAATCATGTTAGAAGGTCTTACAAAGAAGATGAGAGGATAGAGAAATGTGGTGTTTAGCTGAGAAAAAGAAGAAAATAATCATTTTATCTGGACCATGATTCTAAAGCCTGTGGCTCAGAATTCCAGTTCCTTTGCCAAGAAAAAAGTACTCTGGAAGCCACCAAAGTGCCTGTGATAATGTGAGTCCTGGATTAAGAAACCCAACATTCTCTAACTGAAGTTCCAGGTTCTCTATAGCAAATTTTCCTGGTCCCTTTCCATATATCCTTCCCCTGTTGGGTTGGGGAGCAGCACAGTAACTCTTCTACCAATAATTTTTTTGTCAAAGGTCCAGATGGTAGTTGATGGGACATCATGGAGACTTTGGTAGTATTTGCCAGTCTTTCTTGGTCTCTGGACCAACGAAATCCTTATTCTGCTTCTAAATCATCCAAGAAAGGTCTCTTTCATATTAGGTAGAAGGTGAAGAATCACCTTATATAAGTGCAAACACATAAGACAAGAGATTAGACATGTCCTGCTTGACTCATTGGGCAGAATTAGTATTCCATATGGAAGTTGGCAAGAAGAGAACATTAGTGTCATATAAAAAAGGAAAAAATCATTATTATGGGATCTGTCCAAAAGTAGAATAGATAGTAGGCAGTTAATGAGTTCCAATCTCTAAGGGTTCTTCAAGCAAAATCTAGATAATTCCTACTCAGGAATAAGGTGTACTACATGATCTGTGAACTGATGAAGGATATTGTTCTTTATTCTGTAGGATTCCATTGGCACAACCTCCTAATTTCCTAATCATTTGGGGAAAATAGATGACAAACAAGTACTTATATCCCAATAGATACCTTGGCAAGTCTCCTTTACTATATAATGACCTATATACTCCTCTGTCTTCCCACTTGATTTAGGGTATTCAATTCAGAACTGGAAGGGACCTAAAAGTCAACTGGTCCAACCTTTTCCTCTATTTTACAGATAAAGCAAGGTCAAATGAGCTGAACAGGCCTGAAGTTAAACTTGGAAACAGAACTAAGTTCTGGTCAAACAAGGTTATATACTTTGAAGATGATAAAGTTGTGGTTGAAGAATATGGAAGAAATACTAGACTAAGTTGGGAAAGAGGCTCTAATTCACTAACTCACTATGGGCAAATCATTGCTCAATTTCCTACTCTTTACGATGAGGTGGTTGGAAGAAACCAGAGTGGAGGGGGCACCATGTTGGGAGGATGGAAAGAGAAGGTGATGAAAACTCTAAGTACTCAAAGGCCTGCAGTGTGAAAAAAGGATTAACCTTGTCCTGCTCAATCTCAGAGTGGAGAACTGGGACAAGGGGTAAATAACTGCCCATTTCAATCACATTGAGGGCAACTTGGACTAAATCACCACCAAGGTCCCTTTCTGCTTTGACATTTGGGGATTTGAATTTTATGACTAAATGGTCTCAGAAGGGCCCTTCCCTCCTTATCTATAATTCAAAAAAAAAGGAAGGGGAATATCATTGAATTTCACATGTAGATGTATCGATGGCAATGAGTTGTTGCTGAGTGTAACAAAAAATAGTGAGACCTGTGTTCTTGCAGACGTACAAACAGCACCCCCCCATACACACACAAACACACACAGTGTTTCTAAATGACTTGTCCTCCTAAAAGCCACTAGGAATAACATCTCAGCCAGGGCCCTGCTCCCAAAGGTAATAAAATAGGAGCCAAATGTTTATTTAGCTCATTTGGAGTCGGGGGGACGGAGGGGGGGCTGAATCCCAGCCTTAGTCCTTGAGCATAACTCAATCTCTGGGAAAGTCCAATTCTTCATGGCCCTCCTGGTGCCATAAATGTCTGTTCGAGCCAATAACTAATGTATGCCTCACTGCAGGCTCTCTCAAAGTTCAGCCTGAGAAGCGGCTTTCATCAGGGTCTGTGTATTCTGACCAAGGTCAAAATTTCCATAGGAGCAATGAGAAAAGAGGCAAAATATCACTCCACCTGCTGCCATGCTTATGGACAAGGCCCAGAAGCAACCAGGATATCACAACAATTTCGCTAATGATGTTGCCATCCTATATAACATCTCCCATTGCTTTCTCCCCAAGAATGATGTCTGACCGATGTTATTCTAGTTACATTTAAGATCATGGACTTGAAGTCTTAAACAGCTCTAAATCACGTTGCTTCAAGCAATGAAAACAAAATATCAAAAAAGTCATGGTCGGCTCTTGTGAAAAGAACTCCCAGTTAGATGATAGTGAGATGGTGCAATAGATACCGCAATGGACCTTGAGTGGAGAAAATCTGAATTTGAATCCCATCTCAGACATTAACTTTGTGACTCTTGAGTAAATCACTTAACTCTGTTGCTTCACTTCCTTTTCTATAAAAGGAAGATGATAATAGCACTTAAATCCTCCCAGTATTACTATTAGTATAAAATGAGTTAGTGTTTATAAAGTTATAAGTTTATAAAGTTAAAATTTATGAAACTTTATAGTTTGCAAACCTCTTTTGCAGAGTTTTATAAATGTTATTAATAGTAATAATAATAAATTTAGCTAACAATAAAACTAATATAACATTTGTAATAAATAATCATAATAAATTTAGACCTAGAAGAGACCATCTAGTCCAAATCATTAATTTTACAATGAATAAACTGAAGTTCAGTGAAGTTCAGTGATTTATTCAAGAACACAAAAAATAGTCTGGTTGGCTGATTATTCTCCTTTGTTCTCAAGAAGAATAAAAATGTCTGCTCCAAATGTTCTCATGGACTATTTGTCTTTTTTCTATGGTAAAGCTTTCCAAGCTTGTGTTGATCTGATCAGTAATAGTTGGACACACTGGACCTTGACTCCACCATAGATAGTAAGTATCAATACTGACTCCAAGATCAGTGTTCTTTCCATAGTACTGAGTTTCCCCAACATGTATTTCCTGCATGATCAAGAAAAGCCATTACCTTCTTCTGTAAAAGGGTACTTCATATATTTAATGTGTTATCATCTTTCTTGCCTTATCAATGGGTGAAGGTGTGGTAAAGCGAGAGAGAATTCAATACTGAAAAGAAAAAATAATAATAATTGAAGGGTGTTGTCATATAAAGTGATTCCTAAGCAAAATAATGAAAGAACTTGGGAAGAGATCTTAGGAGTTACTTTAATAATAGAACAATAATAAGATTCTAATAGGGATTTCCTAGAAGACACTTTGGAGGTTATCAAGTCCAAATTCTTTGCAAATGAAGGATTTGACTATTCGCACAGGTAGCAAATGACACAGATGGAAAGAGGAGAAAGAACAGAATCTGGAGCAAGTTGTTGTTCAGTCATTTTGTCATATCCAACTCTTCATAACCTAATGTGGGATTTTTTGGAAAAGATTCTGAAGTGGTTTATCATTCCCTTCTCCAACTCAATTGACAGATGAGAAAACTGAGGCACTTAACTGAAAATTATGTGACTTGTCCAGGGTCACACAGCTAGGAAATGTCTAAAGCCTGATTTAAACTCGATCAAGTCTTCCTGACTAAGCCCAGTGCTCTATTCATTGAACCATCTAGCTGCTTCTTAGAACCAAAAACCTGAATTCAAATCTTGGATTTTCCTCTTATTTTATCTCTCCTTATTCACCCATTGATAAGTGACTTTAAGCAAGTCATTTAACCTTTATGGGCAAGCCTCAGTTTCCTCACCTATAAAATGAAGGGGCTGATCTGGATAAATAACCTCTGAGGTCCTTACATCTCTAAATCTACAACACTATAAGTCTATGATTCTCTCATTTGTCACAGGAGATACTTTGACCAAGAGCAAAAACAATTTGCCCAAGAGTATATAAGTAACAAGAAACAAAGGTCAGACTAGAATCCAGATCTTTAAAATGCCAGGCCAGTACGCTTTCCAGAACTCTGCTTTTATTCCCAGACATGCAGAGATCTAACAAAAGTTTCTATCTACATGTGCTATAAGCAAAATGCTTAGTCCTTATTAATTCAATTTTAAACTCTAAGTTTTGCCTTTTTTTTCCATTTTTCCTGAAGGAAATGGAGAGCCTCCACCCCTGTACTCTTTCAGGACCTATTGCCTAAATGATGGGAATTCCAAACATCAGATTATGGATGAAATGTGAGCTGTTCATTTATGTGTAGTGCCAATCAAGGAAATGAATACAACCCAACCCTGACAGGATTCCATGCATGGGCAACAACATGAAAATAAAATCTCTATGTCTTCCAATCCTTTTTTGGCAAGAGGCAGCTCACTAAAAAATGTGGTGCTAATTAACAGGTCACTTCTGATCTTCCCAAGTGTGTGTGGGGAGTAGAGGAAGGAGAATTTGTGCTTCACAAGGAAAATATTTAGAGCTCACACATAAGCATGGGTGATAAAAATGGTCCAAGGTCTAAATAGGATGACGATATGAATTAAGTTGATGTCTAGAACAGGAGTCATACTTGAAAAGATTTGTGGAAAACAATAGGAAATTGCTGTGAACAATCCCAAACACATGATTGGGATCATCAGCAGGAGCAACATGCCTGTCACCACCATCACCATTCTTACCATCAACCATGTAATTACCATCATAATAGTTTCCATAACTATCATCTTGATAGTCCTCCTAACTGTCATCATCAAAATCAGCATTATCAGCATTATCACCATTGAGGTTAAGGAAGTGTTCATACCAAGAACTAAAACACCAAACATACTTTGACAAACAGATGAATATTTCTAATGTACTTTATTTATAATAGGTAATTCAATAGGTGAAAATTTCTTCTCTAATGTCTCATTAATTTTAGGTACAAAATTTCAAGACAAAGTATTGATCTATTATAAAGGAACAGCTCACATACTCCATTGGCGTCTTCATAATGCCAATAAAGAAAAAGTATTAGATGAGCTCCCGATGCAAATATATTGGAGGACACAAGCAAGAACGATTCCTGCATCATTATTAGGAATACGTATGTAAATGGGAGCAGCACAGAGCTATATAAGCATTCCTAAACTTTCTCCTGTCATGGACTCCTTTGGCAATCTGCTGAAACTCATGGAACCCTGTTGAAAATAATGTTCTTAAATGCATAAGAGAAAAGGCATAGAATTACAAAGAAAACCATTTATCTTAAAAGATAACTAGTAAATACAGAGAACTGATTCATTTTTATAAGAATCCAAGCTACTCTCCAATCGATAAATGGTCAAAGGATATGAAGAGACAATTTTCAGATGATGAAATTAAAACTATTTCTAGTCATATGAAAAGGTGCTCCAAATCATCATTGATCAGAGAAATGCAAATTAAGACAATTCTGAGATACCACTACACATCTGTCAGATTGGCTAAGATGACAGGAAAAGATAATGACAAATGTTGGAGGGGATGTGGGAAAACTGGGACACTGATACAATGTTGGTGGAACTGTTGGTGGAATGGATCCAACCATTCTGGAGAGCAATCTGGAACTATGCTCAAAAAGTTATCAAACTGTGCATACCCTTTGACCCAATGTTTCTATCGGGCCTATATCCCAAAGTAAGGAAAGGAATCCACATGTGCAAAAATGTTTGTGGCAGCCCTTTTTGTAGTGGCTAGAAACTGGAAACTGAAAGGATGCCCATCAATTGGAGAATGGCTGAATAAAGTATGGTATATGAATGTTATGGAATATTATTGTTCTGTAAGAAATGACCAGCAGGATGATTTCAGAGAAGCCTGGAGAAACTTGCATGAAGTTATGCTAAGTGAAATGAGAACCAAGAGATCATTGTACACGGCAACAATAAGACTATATGATGATCAACTCTAATGGACATAGTTCTCTTCAACAATGAGATGTTTCAAACCAGTTCCAGTTGTTCAGTGATGAAGAAAGTCATCTACACCCAGGAAGAGGCCTGTGGGATCTGAGAGTGAACCACAACATAGCATTTTCACACTCTCTATTGATGTTTGCTTGCATTTTGTTTTTCTTCTCAGATTTTTTTTCTTGTAGATCCGATTTTTCTTGTACAGCAAGATAACTGTATAAATATGTGTACATATATTCAATTTGTCAAGTATTTTAACATAATTAACATGTATTAGACTTCCTGCCTTCTAGGGGAAGGATAGGAGGAAGGAGGAAAAAATTTGTAACAGAAAGCTTTGCAAGGATCAATGATGAAAAATTACCCATGCATATGTTTTACAAATAAAAAGCTTTAATAAAAAAGAGAAAATTTAAAATATGTTTACAACAAGTTCATGGACCCCAAGTTAGGAATTCTCATGCTAGTGTATTGGAGGAGTTGCCGTGATTTTACTATATTCAAACAGTTCCATGAATTCTTTGGCTGTTGGCAAACAATAGCATGAATTCTTTTTTTTTTTTTTTACCATTTAGGATTTCTGGTTGGGTACTTATTGACTGACTGATTATGCTCTTTTCTTCTATATACTATCTTTTATACCCTTATCAACTCTTCGGGGTTTAATTATGATCTTTATTTCAGTGACTATCAGTTCAATGCATGGTATTCTAAAAGTGTAGTTCTACACTTTAATAATTTAATAATTGCTGATCCTTTGTAAGAATGTTAGTTCTCCCTGTATATTCAGTCTTAATCTCTCCTCTAAGCTTTACCAATTGCCTATTAGATACTTCAAACTGCATGTCCTAGATACATCTCAAATTCCATCTGTCCAAAACAGAATATATTTTCTTGACCTCCACCTCAAACTCACTATTCTTCCAAACTTCTCTATTTCTGTCTAATCAAAACATGAAATGGCAAATTTTGAAGGGAAGAACTTTTCTTCCTTATTCTATAATACGTCCAGAAGCAGTTCCCAAGTTGAATTTCTAGAAGGGAATTAAGGAAACCAAGTTTCATGCAGAAAATGATGCTTGAAGGAAATGAGGTACTCTGTGAAGCAGAGGTGAAAAGGAAGAATGTTTGCTGAAAACATGGATTGTAGATTGTGCAAATGTCAATGCATCAGTGAATGAATATTTATTCAATTTCTCCTATGTGACAGGCACTATACTAAGCACTTACAAAGAAGGAAAAAGTAAGTTCATGGCCTATCAAGAAACCCACAATCTAATGGATAACAAGACATAAAAGAAATTAAAATGTATGGGGAGACAGATTGAGAGACAAAGAGTGAGAAAAACAGATTTGAAGAGACATAAGGACAAAAGGAGAGGGTGAAAGAGTGAGAGCATGAAAAATAGAGAAAAAAGAAGGGAAGTTAGAATGAAAATGAGAGTCAGAGAGAGAGACAGAGACAGAGACAGAGACAGAGACAAAGGAAGATAAGTTGAAAGAGAGAGACGGAGATAGGGACAGAGAGATGGAGAGAGAAACAGAGGCAGACGCAGACACAGAAACAGACACACTCAAGAAAAAGGAAAACAGAAACAGAGACAGAGAGACATGGAGACAGAGACAGAGGTAGAGACAGAAGTAGGAAACAGGGGAAACACCACAGAGAGAGTAGGGGGTGGGGAAGGATAGAGATAGGGCATTTAGGCCCTAGGATATAAAGTCCTACCAACTGCAGAATAAGAATGAGAAGGACACCTCAGATCCCCTCATTAAATGAAAGCTCTGAGAGGAACTTTTCAAGAGAAGGGAAAGGTTCCAGAGCTAGGAGGTACTAAGGTGAGAGAATTTCAAAGTTGCCATGATCTTACAGGAAGATGAGTCCCTAAAGAAAATGATAAAGTCCAAGAGAGCAACTAGGTGGGAAATGGTGATATACAGATGAGAGGTAATAATAATAATAGCCAGCATTTATGTAGTGCTTCGCATATTTCATTTGATCTTCATAGTAACCCTGGGAAGTCAATTGTATTATTGTCCCCAGTGTACCCAGTGCTCTTTCTACCACACTATCTAGCTTAATGCTATGAATGAAAAAATAGAGGGAAGCTAGTCTGGCCAGATTATAGAGTTTGGGAAGGTAAAAAATTAGGCTGGACACATAGGATGAGTTCAGGTTGTGAAGGACCTTAAGTCAAATGAAAAGCTTCTATATTTATCCAAATTTGGTAAGGAACCACTGCAACTTATTGGATAGGAAGATCATATTGAACTTGATTGCCCAAGGGTCTACACTGCCCTATTTATACTAGAGTCCCAAAAATATTTGTGGAATTTAGCTTAATTTAACTCACTGCAATTCAATTCAACTGATTCTACATGATCTGACTTCAGTTTATCGCACTTATCTCACACATCATTCCCCTTCACAAGTTTTTGTTTCTAATTATTCTCTCTTCTAGATTTCAACTTTAGACCACTGAGTATCTCCCTCTTACCTCTAGAAATAAAAAGAAATTCCTCTTCTTTTTGGTCATTTATGGCCCTTTACATCTAATCCCAGTCTACTTTCACAAATTCTCTATGCCAAACAGACTGGTCCATTTTTCACTCTCTATCCATATCATTCTTTCCATATCCATATGATATTCCCATTTCTTCCTCAAAGCCTTGCTGGAGAATAGATTGTTCCCCAAATCTGCAATGGATGCCCTCCTTATCACTGCCTCCTAGAATCCTCATCTTCCATTAAGAGTGGTCTCAAGTTTCACCTCTTTCCTGACTTCTACAGTTGATAGTTCTCTCCCACTAGCAAATTACTTGAAATATACTTTGTACATATTTTCTATTTGTCTATGTGCATACTGTCTCTGTGCCAGCCCATTCCCTAGTCCTGTCTACCTATTCACCATGCACACATATACATATACTTTCACACAGACATAGACACACACACACAAACACACACACACAAACACACACATGCACTTAGCTCAGAACATCTCATTTATATCTCCAACACTTAACAATGTGCCTGCTACAAAGCAGACTTAATAAATATTTGTTGACTATTAACTAATTGAATGTAAACTTCTTGAAGGCAGGGGATATTTGGATTTTTTCCTTTGTATCAATAACAAGCTGATGCAGTAGATTGAGTACAGAACCTGAAATCAGGAAGATCTGAGTTCAAATCTGACTTCAGACACTTACTAGCTGTGTGACCCTAGACAAGTTACTTAATGCTGTTTGACTTAGTTCCTCATCTGTAAAATGGATTGGAGAGGGAAATAGTAAAGTCCTCTAGTAAGAATGTCAAGAAAACTACAAATGGGGTCAAGAAGAGACAGACACGATTGAAAATGACTGAAAATACATGGCACTTAACACAGCGTCTGGTACACAGTAGACTCTTTTAGTGAATGAATGGATACCTTTCTTCCTTGATACCTCTGAGAAAAAACAGACAGAACAAGTGGTGGGGAGGGAAGACCACAGAGGGAATAGAACCCTCCAATCAATCCCATGTGACCATCTGTCAGACCTTCTGACAAGGAAAAAAAAGAGAACTCTTAGCTTGTTTGTATAATGTCTCTCTGGTCCAATATGCTGGACTCTTGAGATATCTATGCAATATCTGTCAAACATAGTTCATTTGGGGTAACTATTATAGCTATGCAATGCTTTCGGTGTACCCTAGACCAGGGCTTCTTGAACTTTTTCTACTAGCAACCCTTTTTGCCCAAGAAATTTTTATGTGACCCCAGATATATAGGTATATAGACTAGGTATATAAATCAAACATGTACTGATACTAAATCATAATTTTACAACCCCCCACATTCAGTTACAATACCCTAAATAGGGTCATGAACCACAATTTAAGAAGCTAGAGTCTAGACAGTAAGTCTGTAGTTAAACTGGGAATAGAATCTTGAATTTCAGGTATAAGACTTCATCAGATACCAGACTAGACTCCATTGTCTCAATCCTACCACTCTTTTAAGGTTCAATGTGATAGTATTCAAGTCAAAAAAAAAACTTTTATTAAGCGCCTATTATGTGCTGGGCACTTGAGAGACAAAAAAAAAAGCAAACAACAGTTCCTGCTGGACACAAGGAGCTCCCAGTCTAATGAGGATGATAATAACTATGAGACCTTTGCCAAACAGATCTCAAGATCTCAGTTTCTTGCACTGAAAAATCAGGGATTTTGGCTAGATCAGAGACTCTTAACATTTTTTATATTATAGGCCACATGGGAAGTCTGGTGAAGCTTATAGATCCCTCCTCAGATTAATGTTTTTAAAAGCATAAAATAGAAAACATAGGATTTCAAAGAAACCAATTATAGTGAAAAATAGTTATGAAAATATTTTTTTCTTAATTCACAGACCTCAGGTTAAGAACCCCTGCTATAAGATAATGAAAGGCTAAAATGTTGAATGTAGAGTCCCAGGATAGAGTCAGCTCCTGGACCTCAAGCATGACCACAAGGAATTTATAGGACGCTCCCCCAAATCTGTTGGAAGAACATAGAGGGCATTGAAGAATGAGAGAGAGAACAGACCTTCTCTTTCTGGGTGGAATCCAAAATTATTTATGTATCATAATCTCTAATGGCTCACCACTGTTCCCCGGGACTCTTGGCTGGAAAGAGTTCATCTTGCAAAGCCTGCAGCCAATACAGAAGTACTGTGGTTATTGGCAGCAGGGAGACCCAGAGATCCAAGAGAGTACGTTTGTTCTCTTTCACTGATAATGTATATGGATCATTCTAAGTAGAGAACCAGCAGCAGAAAGGCAAACCACAAGGAAATCTGAGGCCTCCTATCTTGGGAGGAATTGAAGGGCAATTGACTCATGAGACCTGACATTCTCCTCCATTAATGGTTTCCATTGTTTGCCGGGTTTTAGTCCATTGTTTTGTCAAATCTAGCATTCCCAGATTCTTTGGACCATTAAGGTTCAAATGAGACTTGCATTGGAGAAAGAACATAGGCCTAGAAATCAGAAAACTGTGATGGAATCTGGCCCCATTTGGGTCATTTGTAACTCAGTTTTGTGCAACTTTCCATGAGCCCATTGGGGGTTTTCTTGGCAAAGATAAGGCAGTGGTTGCCATTTCCTTCTGTAATTCATTGTACAGATGAGGAAATGAGGCAAATAAGGTTAAGTAATTTGCCCAGGTTCACACAGCTAGTAAGTATCTTTAGTTATAGCTGAACTCAGGTCTTTCTTTCTCCAAACCAAGCACTCTGCCCACTGCACAACCCAGCTACCTCAATCTCTTAATAGGGATGCATGTAAAGATTTCCACAGAAAATCAGCTTCACATATAGAGAATAGACTCAAATTTATAAGAATATAAACCATTCTCCAAATTATAAGTGGTCAAAGGATAGAAACAGACAATTTTCAGATGAAGAAATTAAAACCATGTTTAGTCATATAAAAAATGCTCTAAATCACTATTGATTAGAGAAATGCAAATTAAAACAACTCTGAGGTACCATTGTACACCTCTCAGATTGGCTAAGATGACAAGAAAATGTAATGATGAATATTGGAAGGGATGTGGGAAAACTGGGACACTAATACATTGTTAGTGCAGTTGTGAACTGATCCACCATTCTAGAGAGTAATTTGAAACTATGCCCAAAAGGCTATCAAACTGTGCATACCCTTTGATCCAGCAGTGTCCCTACTGGACTTGTATTCCAAAAAGATCATAAAAAAAGGAAAAAGGACCCACATGTGCAAAAATATTTGTAGTAGTGGCAAGGAACTGGAAACTGAATGGATGCCAATCAGTTGAAAAATGGCTGAATAAGTTATAGTATATGAGTATGGAATATTATTATTCTATAAGAAATGATCAGCAGGATGATTTCAGAAAGTCCTGGAGAGACTTACGTGAACTGATGAACCAAGAGAACATTGTACACAGGAGCAACAAGATTATGTGATGATCAGTTCTGATGGATGTGGCTCTTTTCAATAGTTCCAAAGGACTTATATTGAAGAGAGCTATCTGCATCCAGAGAGAGGACAATGGGGACTAAGGGTGGATCATAACATAGTATTTTCACCTTTTTGTTGTTGTTTGCTTGCTTTTTGTTTTCTTTCTCATTTTTTTCCTTTTTGATCTGATTTTTCTTGTGCAACATGATAATTGTGGAAATATGTATAGAAGAATTGCACGTTTGACATATATTGGATTACTTGCTATCTAAAGGAAAGAGTGGGGAGAAGGGAGGGAGAAAAAAATGGAACACAAGGTTTTGCAAGGGTAAATGTTGAAAGCCATCTATGCATATGTTTTGAAAATAAGAATCCAAAAACAAGAAAAGAAAAAGAAAATTAGTTTCACAAGTAGAAAATAAGAGGTTGAAGTGAGAAAGAAGTTTGTCTGAAAAAGAAATGAGTTTTAGCTAACTGCAATCTCAGTATGAATCAGCAATGTGATATAGAATCTAAGAAATCTAATGTCATCTTAAAGTATTTAAGAATGATAAGGCCTAGAAAGAGAAAAATGACAGTCCTGCTTTACTGTGCACTAATCAGACCATATATATTCTCATAATATTCTAAGGCAAAACAAATTCCCACAATGGCTATGTCCAAAAATATATGGGGTTTTAAATCTACAATTACTTTTATTGTAATGAGTAGTATGATAGGAAGGATGTAGATAATATGTTGCACCATGAGTCACTTGGAATCATGGTGAGTCATTGCATTTGATTAGAGTTTTTAAGACTACCAAAGTTTTTTTTTTTCTTTATTGCATAAATTGTCCTAGTCCTTACTTTATTTTATATAAGTTCATGTAAGTCTTCAGGGTTCTGTGAAACTGTTCCCTTCATCACTTCCTATAGCAGAATAGTATTCCAGCACATTTAAATATCATAATTTGTTCATTCATTCCCCCAATTGGTGGCCAATCCCTCACTTTCCAGTTCTTTTAAACCACAAAAAAGAGCTTGCTATACTTGGTTCTTTTCTCTCTGATCTCTTTGAGGTATGAACCTAGCAATGTTATCACTGAATCAAGGAGTACATACATAGTTCAGTAACTTCTGGGGAATAGTTGCAAACTGTTTTCCAAAATTACTGGTCCATTTAACAGTTCCACTAACAAGGCACTGATCTACCTGTTTTCTCATAATCCCACCAATATATCACTTATTTTTAATAAACTTTGCCAATCTGATAAGTATGATGCACTGAGTTGCTTGTATTTGTATTTCTCTACTTATTAGTAATTTACAGAATTGTTTTTTTTTTCATATGGCTTTTGATAGTTTGGATTTCTTCTTTCAAAATTCTTTTCATATTCTTTGAACTTTTTTATCAACTTGGGAATGGTTATTATTCTTATAAATTTTAATTAGTTCCCTTTGTATCTTAGAAATAAGACCTTTGTCAGAAAAACTTACTGCAAAAAAAAAAATTTCCCATTTACTGGCTTTTCTTCTCATTTTAGCTGCATGGATATTGTTTGTGCAAAGACTTTTTAGCTTTATGTTTTTAAAAAATTGTCCATTTTACCTTTTGGTATCTTTATTTTTTATTTGGTTATCAATTCTTTACTTATCAAAAATTTTAACGGAAAATTTCTCTTTGTTTCTTTCATTTGTTTTATGATGTTACCTTTATGTCTAAGTCATGTAACAGTTTGGAGTTTATCTTGGTTTACATTGTAAAACATTAATCTCTACCTAGTACATACCATACATGTGAAAGTTTATTTTGCAATATCACTTAATTGGATACATTATTATTAGGATTACTTAAGTATCAAACTAGTAATTGTATCATCATGCTTGAAATAATCAACTGGAACAAATTCTGCAGAATTCACAGTCAGAAAACAAGGATACTTTTGTCAAAGTACAATGAAAACATTTTGTTTCTTTAGCCTATTAGCATATAATTTATCTATCACAAAAAATATAAGTAAAGCTAATTAAAACATTTTTAATCATTTATTTCATAGCAAAGACTTGCACAATAAGATACATTTTGAATAGGAAGCAACGGACACACAGATTGGAGGAAGCCAAGTATAAATTGACTACTGCTTTGGGATCAGTAGAATCATGCTTCTAATCCATATGAAGTTTTTAATCCAGTAAAAGTCCCAGGTCTTAGTCACATTAATTGCTTGAAAAGACAATATTTATTTGGATACAAAAATTCTATTATGCCCACTAAAGCAATCACATTAAATTAGATTCCTCTCAAATTGATGTTGTTCATTGTTTATACATATGTATATATCCATATATGTATATGTGTGTGTATATATATATATGCATGTGTATATTTGTATTTAATTTGATACATTGTTTATCTCTCCAGGTTGTTTGTTGTGTTGATTTGCCCAGATATCAATCAATTAACAAGCATTTAGTAAGTGCTTACTATGTACCAGACATGGCAATGCAAAAACAAAAATTAATTGGTGACTAACCTCCAGGAGATTACATTTTATTAGGGTGCTACGTATAAACTCCAAAAAATGACAGGGTAGCAGAAGGACAGAAATAGCAGCTTTCTTTTAAAAAATTTAAGATGAAGACAAAATTATTAAGAATAGAAATAATTCAAAATTAATCAAAAATGGAAGATTATTGTATAGAAAAGGGAGGGTAAACAAAAAAGATGCTTTCAGATAAATCTCAGAAAATTTGTATGGATTGTGAAAAACCAAGAGAACAACATATATGCAAGGACAATGCCACAAATAATTTTGAAAGACTAAAGTACTCTGATCCACACAATAACCAACCACACTTCCACTCTATCTCCTGATGGGAAGCTGATGAGCTCAGGGTGCAAAATGAGACAGATTTTTTTGGACATGTCTAATATAAGAATTAGGTTTAGTTGATTAGGCAACTAGGTAATGTAGGGAATAAAACACTGGGCACAGGGTCAGGAAGATATTTACTATCTGTGTGATCTTGGATAAATCATTTAACTTTTCTCACCTCAGTTTCCTTATCTATATAGGATGAGAGTAACCTACCTCCCAGGCTTGTTATGAGGATCTAATGGGATAACATTATAAAGTGCTTTTCAAAAACTAAAGAATTATTTAAATGCTAGCCATTGTTATTGGCTACATACATTTATTTTTAAAGTGTGGGTTTTGGTTTTCTTTTTTTAGTAGTGAGGAAAAAGAGAAAATTTTTGTTCATTCGAATATAAAATTTAATTTTAAAAAAGAATTACTGAGGAAGATGAATGTATCTTAGAAATCTTGCTTGCTTTATTAAATTGTTCTACAAAAGGAATATCATTAACTTCTTAATCAAAAGTTATTTAAGTGTGTCTTTTTAAATAAAGAGATATCATGAACTGATGCTGAGTGAAATCAGCAGAACCAGGAGAACATTATACACAGCAACAAGACTATACGATGATCAATTTTGATGGACATGGTTCTCTTCAACAATGATGTGATTCAAACCAGTTGTGCTGCGATGAAGATAGTCATATACATCCAGAGAGAGGCCTGTGGGAACTGAGAGTGAACCACAACACAACATTTTAACGCTTTCTGTGAATATTTCCATGTATTTTGTTTTCCTTCTTAGGTTGTTTTTTTCTTCTTCTCTTTCTAGATCTGATGTTTCTTGTGCAGTAAGATAACTGTATAGATATGTATACATGTATTGTATTTGTCATATAATTTATCCTATCTAGCATGTATTAGATTACCTGTCATCTAGGGGTGGGGGGTTGGGGGGAAGGAAAGGAAAAGCTTGGGAAAAAAAGTTTTTTTTTTTTTGCAAAGGTCAATGTTGAAAGGTCACTCATATGTTTTGTAAATAAAAAGCTTTATTAAAAAAATAAATAAATAAATAAAGAGATATGCCTTTGCTATAAAAGTTTTAGAAATTTCTGATCATACAAAAAGAAATAGAATGGAACAAAGATATTCTCTTGAACTCAGAAAATCATAGACAACTATAATTGTCTATTGCCCCAAATCTGCAATTCCAGAAACTTAATAAAGAGAAATTTAACTCTTGTAGAGCTGAAATTATTAAACCAGTATCTAGAGGTTATAGCCACATAATTTCCTTCTCTCTAGAAACAGCACGTTGACCTTCCAATCACCTGAGGGATCTTTGACTTTCTGGAGCTCAATTTCCTTATCTGTAAAATAGGAAAGTAAAATTTCAGGTTATTAAAGATCTCTTCCCATTTGAAACCCTATAATTTAAAACCTGTCAGCTCATGAGTTAGTCATATCCCCTAACTCCTGATCCTGTCTCCTTTTTTTAGTGCTCTTGTTAAATGACCCTTCTATCAATACTCTAGTTTTAGAATACACTAGTTCATCAAAGAATATAGTTTTCCAACTGAAGGATGAGGTTTTGGGGGCTAGGGGGCTTAGAGTAAAATGGAGAAAGAGTTTGAAGGTCTATTGTTTTAATTTTTATTGTTCTCTTCATTCTGACTCTCTTACCCTATTTGGTGTTTTCCTGTTAAAGATACTGGAGTGGTTTGCCATTTCCTTTTCCAGCTCATTTTACAGATGAGGAAACTGAGATGAGAAAAAAGTTAAGTGACTTGCCCAGGATTTCACAGTTAATAAGTGTTTAAGGCCAGATTTGAACTCAGGAAGATGAGCCTTTCTTAACTCTAGAACCAATGTTCTATCCACTGTGCCACCTAATGACCAAAATTAATGGTTTCTTTTTAATTTAATTTATGCATAAATACATCAGTCAATCAATAAGCATTTTTAAGCATCTATTATTTGCCAGGTAATGTGCTAAGTAGTAGAGATCAAAATGAGGCCCAAAAATAGGCACTACTCTCAAGAAGCTTACAATTTAATGGGGAGAAGAATAAGCAATCACATATAAAGAAGATGAAGCAGTTTCACACAATTTGTATCTAAAATAGAATGTGATGCCTTTTAAAATAAAACTGAACAACTCTATCCTTTAATCTCTGTGTGACTGTGAGAAAATCACTTATTCCCTTAAGATTTCAGTTTCCTCATCTGAAGGGTTTCATTCCATGGCCTCTGAGTTACCTTCCATTTCTGAAGGTATGATCCTATCACTTTACAGATAATTTAAAAAAACTGACTCTGTTCTTAGGTAATTTTTTATTCTATTTTGGATATTCACCTTAAATTTGCTCCATTCCTAGATACAGATAAATCACAACAGAATTATCTAAAAAGGTAACTTTTCTCAAGTTCCCCAATACTAAATGCATGCAGTACTTTATTAGAGATCTGATTCTTCTCTAATCAATTATCAGAATGTAAGAAAACAAAAGATGGGAAAATCAACTATGCCATATTTGATTATAATAGGACATTTTAAAAACATACATACACTTTTTTCCAAATTAAATTTTTAATTAATAAAAAACTATTTTATCTCCCATATTCAAAATAGAAAAACAAAAACAAAACCTTTGTTACAAATATACATAGATTAGAAAAACACATTCACTAATTGGTCATGTCCAAAAGAGGTACATCTTATTCTGTACCCTCAGTTTATCTTCTTTCTGTCAGAAGTGAAGTACCATTCTTTATCTTCTGTCTTCTGGAATCATGGTTAATCCTTACATTGATCGCAGTTCTTAATATTTTCAAAATTGTCTTTATAATGTTGTTATTTAAGGCTTAGCACATAGTTGGCATTTAATAAATACTAGTTGACTGATTGATTGATTTGTATAAATTGTTCTCCTGGCTATACTCACTTCACTTTATATCATTTCATATAAGTCTTCCCAGGTTTCTCTGAAGCTGTTGCTTTCATTATCTCTTGCAGCCCCAAAATAGTATTGCATTATGTTCATATGCCATTTATTCATCCATTTTCCAAGTGATGGACATCCAGATTTTTTAATAATAAAAAGCTGCTACATATGCTAAATGCATATATATGCATGTATATAAATAGATGCATATATTTAAATATATATATAAGTATAGGTATAAAGATAGGTGTATATATATACATACATGCATATATATACTTTATATAAATATATATACATATATATATTCTTTTTTTCTTTCTTTCCTCTTTTTGGAGTATATCCCTAGTAAGGATATATAACTGAATCCAAGATTACACATAATTTAAGAATTTGGGGAACATAGTTCTTTATTGTTTTCCAGAATGGTCTAACTAGTTCATAATCAAAATTGCCTTACTGTGACTATTTTCCCCCATGCCCTCTAAATGTTTGTTGTTTTATTTTTTATTAGTTTTACCTATTTGATTGGTTTGATATAGAAACTCAGAGTTGTTTTGATTTATATTTTTCTCATTATTGGACTATTGATCACTTGTATTTCCTTAAAACACTTGGATTGCTTTTTCATAAATCTTGATCATTTATCTATTGGGAATTATTCTTACTCTCTGTTAGTAGTTGATAAAGAATTGTGAATAGCAATATCACTAATGGCAATACATTGTGAGAAACTGACAAATAAAAATAATGTTATTAGTTATTATTTTGTTATAAGCATTAAAATGGTAAACATTTTTATTAATAAATATATTTACAATTAAGTTGTTAAAGCTTTAATGTATGCTAAGATTTAAGATATCCTGTAGTATTTTAATTATATGTTTAAGATTTATTTACATTGTTATAAAATTATAACAAATTATTTTATTTGAATAAAATGTGAGCTAAAAACGTATCTGTATAGATTGTTTTATGAAAACAATAAAGGAAATGGGGTGATTTTTAACAGAGATGCAGTACGACATTAACTTTTTTTAGGTGTCAGGAACAATGAGGGACAAAAACAAAAACTTTCCCTCTGCCAGTGAAATTTGCATCGTGACAAGAATCAAAACTTTGAGAAGTATGAAGCTCCCAGATAGAACTTACTCTGGTCATAACAGAAGCAAGTTATGGCAAAATGCATACATATATATATATATATATATACATACATGTGTGTGTATGTACAGAGGCTAGGAGAGATGCTTTCTTAGTATTGCTGAAATCACACAACTTTAGTAACCATGGGTTATAAAGAATACCAGAAGGCAAGTCAACAGTCATAATACCAATACTAACTAGCTTTATGACTTTGAATAAGCAAATTATTAAACTTTTATGACAAACTCTATAGGTCTCTGGGGACATTCTGATGTGTACTGTGAATTGTAGTAACTCTCCTTAATCCTCAATTCATCCCCATTTTCTTGTTCTAATGGATCGTTGGAGAAAGGATCCTGGAACCAGCAAGGAAGAAGGCAAAGCAGAAGGAATTGAGCAGACTTTAATGAAAGCAAAATTGGTTCATCAAAGCTCAGTTATAGAGGAACTAGTTGAATGGGGAAAGATAGTTGTGTAGACATTTGAGGAGTGGAGAATGGCATAGGAGAAATTTCAATGCTAGTGCCAGCCCCTGAGAATATTTCATCGGTCCACTAAAATAGAACAAGTTGTGAAGAGTGATGGAATTACCTTGTAGCTAAACCTATGTGTCAGCCATACTAGCAAGCAGAAGTTCTAGCCGGTAATAAAGGGATGAAAAAAAAAGAAAAATATTTCTGAAAACTAATTTTTCTCACCCTGAGGGAGACTGAGTGGACTAGCTTGGGGGATAGTTGTTCACTTCATCACTGAGGAAGCTAACTCATCTCAGCATTGAAGACACTTCCTAATCGTAATATGAGGAATGGGGGAACAAAGGACATCTCTAAACTCCCAGTGGGAGCGCCTAAGTCTAAGCATCCGAACTGTTTTCAAGAAAGTCTTGGGTTTCAAATGTGCCTATAGAATGGAGAACAGTTATTCAAGTCTGGGAGGACTCATAAGAAGGCAGTCTATATGATAGTTGTTTTATTCATTTGACTTCCTTGATAATGACTGGTATATTCAGCTGACTCATGCTATTATGGTTGACTCTGTTAGTCCATGTTCATGTGAATCAGAGTCCATTGAAATATAGCAGTAGGGGGCAGCTAGGTTGCACAGTGGTTAGAGCAACAGCCTTGAAGTCAGGAGGACCTGAGCTCATATTTGGTCTCAGACACTTAACATTCCCTAGCTATGTGACCCTGGGCAAGTCACTTAGCCCCAATTGCCTCAATAACAACAACAACAAAATGTAGCAGTAAAAGAAAGTCTCTAAATGAGTAGAAGCATAAGTTATGGGTATAATTAGATAAATCCATACTTAAAGACACTAACTCAGGCATTCTTAATCAGTGCATTTCAATATAACAAGTTTCCTTTTCACTCATATTTTATTTCATGCATTTAAAAAAATATTCTAAGATTAGTCCATAGATTTCACCAAATTATCAAAGGGGTCCATGATGCAAAAAAGATTGAATTCCTGTCCTAGTCAAATGAGATGAGTACTGCCACCCACAAAAGGAATGAAAATAAAAGATAGAAATGGCCAACTGTCTGAGAACGCTAGAGAGCTCTATTTTTCTGTAAAGTGTCATTGGTATTGGTAAAGCACATTATCACCAAGGTAAGTCAAGCATTCTCTTTTTATCAATAGATAATATTGGGTAATTGAGCAGTCACACCCCCTAGGGATTAAACATTTTCTATATAACAAATATGAATCCTGTTATTATCCTTTAACCACTAAATAAGACTGTCCATGTTTTAACTTCATGAAACTACATGACTATGTGGTGTTGTTGTTGACTATGTTGGTGTTATTTCAGTAACTCTTGATGACTCCACTTGGGATTTTCTTGGCAAAGATGCTGGAATAGTTGGCCATTTCCTTTTCTAGCTCAATTTACAGATGAGGAAACTGAGGCAAACAGGGTGAAGTGACTTGTCTAAGGTCACACAGCTACTAAGTATCTGAGGCTGGATTTGAACTCAGGAAAATAAGTCTTCCTGACTTCCAGCCCACTATTCTCTTCACTGCACCTATACCAAGGGATAGTGATTAAACATTTGAAATTCAAATATTATCTGGATCAAAGCAACCAAGAGTGTGAAAAAAGCCAGTAAGGGTAACTGGGCCCTTTGTGTCAAGAAGGAGCTTCTGACACAAGGGTGAAAAAATAAGAGAAGAAAGTTATTGAGCTAACTGACTTTATTGAAGGCTTTTCTTAAATGTTTCTGATGATATTTGGCAGAAACTTTCAAGCATCCCATCATCCAAAGTCACTATGAAAGCTGGTTTGGATGGTCAACTGGTAAACCCAGTGTGACCTCTGGGGAAATAAATACAATGACAATGAAAAGCACCAGAAATGCTTTCCTCCCTCCGCATCCTTTTGCTGATACTACTCTTAAAGACAAGTCTCTTTGCATGACACTGGGTCGCAGTGGCGACATGGGTTAACCAAATTTTATTCTCACCACAGTCTTGGAAGCAGCAGTGGCTCTGGCCCTGACCTACATCACCCCTGAGATAAACTCCCCTCAGTTTCCAAAATCACTTCATACATTCTGGGAACTTGGTGGGGCCCAGTTCAGTGAATGCAGCTGCCCTTCCCTTTAGCTGAAGTCCCAGCAAGCTCTGGGGGGTGTTTGAGAATTTTAAGGAAAAGGAGCTGGCAGTAGGGGGGGGGTCAGGAGAGGGAAGAGGAAGAGGAGAAATGCTTTAACCTACACAGAAGCTTTTTTTCACATGCCACACTTTCAAATGAAATGCTATTTATGGTTTTTTTCAAGCAGAACAATAAATCTCAGTCTCTAGAGAGGGATTCCATTACAGTCGAGATGACTGTGATGTCAGTTTTTATTAGTTCTGAACTCACTCTTTTATCTTCCCCTCTCCCAGAGAACAACAATTTTAATTGAACTGAGGCTAGCCTGGTGGTCTGGCAGCAGTGACCCGATGCTATCCCCCTTCTCTGCATGAGGCATAAATTGCAGGATTGCAAAGCAGCTGGGAATCGAGGCATGGCCCAAAAGTGACAGTTACAAGGAAGATGGGAAGGCAAGCTATTTATTTATGCACTAGGCTCAAACCTGTACTGCATCATCGCCATTTGTATTTTTCTATTTAATTGGCCAATAAATCAAATATTTTTGGATCAAATAGCATGATAAAAATTAAAATTATTCCTAATTTTGTTGTTTTATGGTTACAAACTTCTCTGTGCCTCAGTTTCTCCTCTATCAAATGACAGTTGATCATGTGATCCAAATTCATACATAAGAAGCATTAGCCTACAGGAGAAAGTACATTAAATATGGTCCTAGGCTGAAATCTAGGCTTTGTTCCCTTGATAGCTATGCTTTTGACAGAAATGCCAAAAGGGAACAATGATACCCATGTTAGACTGCCTTCCAGGGTTGTTCTAAAGAAAGTGATTTTTAAATTCTAAAGCACTCTAAGAACACAGGTTGTTGTTTTTAACAATCATGCATAGCATGTAGTACATGCATTACATATATATATATATAATTTGAACATGTATGTACAAATGAGGAAGCTGAGGCTGAGAAAAACAGCATGACTTTCCTGAAGACACAGAAGTAGTAAACTGCAGAGCCAGACTTCAAACCAGTTTTTTTCAATTTAACTGCTTGGTCTTATAAGAAAATCTTCATAGTCTTTACCCTCAGGAAAAACACCATCTGATTGGGGGGTAATACTACAGATGAATAGATAACTAATAATTCTAAGTAGTGATGACAAATGCTATAGGAGTTCAGAGACAGAGAAATCCCAGGGATTGGAATGGTCCCAACTTCTCACCAGAATTGGGTACTGCTGGATCACCTGAGATACAACTTCTCTCCCAATAGGAGATCTGGGGTAACAACAGTCCCTGAACAATTAACTCAGGTGTAAAGTGGATGTCAACTCCCAGCAACAATGAAATCAACCCAGAAATAAATTTCTCTTCAAAGTAACAGGGAGATAACATCAACAATTCCTCCAGGGCTTGGAGATTCCCTCAGAAGAACTTCAAGAGATGAATACTTAAAAAAAAAATCTAGGGGTGGAGCTACATGGAAGGAACTTTTGTAAAATCTGCCTTTGTGTCCCAGAACTTAAATTGATAGGCAGATAGGAATAGAAAACAGAAGGAAATGGGACTGTTAGGCAATAGTTGAAGAATTGTAGAAATAGAATAGAGACTCATAGACAAGAAAAGACCTCAGAAAACATCTAATCCATTTTACAGAGGAGTAAATAGAGGTCCAGAAAAATCAGTCTTGCTAAAGGTGACACAGGTCATAAAAAACAGAGTCTAAGTTTAATCCCAACTCCAAATTCAGGACTCATCTCACTCCACTGAGTTGATTGTTATCAGGGTCTAACTCCTTGGTATTTATGTCACAATTGAATGTTTGGGCACTATTTACTATTTTGATCTCATTTACTTGTGAATGCTGACTATCCCTCCAATTACTTAGGTCTTCCTTTACTTCAGTGATTATAGGCATAGGTGTGTATATATATATATATATATATACATATATGTATATGTGTGTATGTATATTGTAGGTATACATAGTTTGTGTGAATTTCTAGGTAAGTTAATTCCTAAATATTGAATGGCTTTTATTACTGTAAATGGGGTTTCTTTTTTATGACATGTTCTTGATCTTTATTGTTAGGATATCAAACTATACTTGATTTTTGTGGCTTTATCCTATATCCTGAAACTTTACTGAACTTTTGAGTGCCAACCACACCTATTTTTAGCTTGTACAGATAGCTTCTGTAGAAATATAGACCTTTCTGAGTTTGAGTTCTGTCAATTGGTAGGAATTTTCTTATTTCATGCTTCCTACCCAGTCCACCTAGTGGCCAGAAGATGGACCAGCACTACCTATCACAACTGAGGGAAGCCATGGATCTTTTCTTTTCTCTAACCCAACCTTCACTGCTCCATTTCCCAGTTCCCACCAGGTGCAGGATGCCCAATGTCAGCTGCATGCTTACACTTACATCCTTATCTTTGCTAGAGGTACCCCAAAACGTCACTCCACTCTGATTTTTAGACCCACCATCCTCTTGGTTGGGGACCATCTATACTGCCTTATTCTCCAAGGTCCTTGTCAATTGTCCTGGTACTTCTGCTTCCAAAACCCAGTTAGATAATAGGGTGACTAGAGCACTGGAGCTAGAGTCAGGAAAATCTGAATTCTAATCCAGCCATGAACACTTATTGTGGGGCCCTGGAAAAATCACTTAATTACTCTCTCCTTCAGTTTCTTCATCTACAAAATGGAAGTGATGATAGCATTTACTTCCCAGAGTTGGGATTAGAATATTTGTAAAGTACTTTATAAACTTTAAAATGCTACATTAGTGCTAGCCATGATGATGATACATTGTCTCCCCCAGTTAGAATGTAAGCTCTTACACAGGGATAAATGGAGTTTTCCTTAAAATGATCAGTAGCATCTATCTAAAACCATCAAAAAGTATCATATGTAATGGGGATAAACTAGACACATTCCCAGTAACATTAGAGGTGAAATAAGATTGCCCATTATCACCATTACTATTCTATATTGACTTAGAAATGTTAGCTTTTGCAATAAGAGAAAGAAAAGAAATTAAAGGAATTGGAGTAGGTAATGAGGAAACCAAATTGTCACTCTTTGCAGATGATGTGGTATATTTAAAGAATTCTAAAGAATCAATTGAAATACTACTAGAAACAATTCATAACCTTATTAAAGGTGCAGGATACAAAATAAATCCACATAAATCATCAACATTTCTTTGTTACCAACAAAGTCCAGCAGCAAGAGATGCAAAAAGAAATTCCATTTAAAGTAACTATAGATAGAATGTAAGCTCTTAGAAAGCTCAATCTTAATTGATTTTTTGTGTCCTCAGCACTTAGAACAGTGATTGAATTAGCAATGTAGTAATATATGTAATAAATATTTAATACATTCTGATTCTCTTCTCCTAGATATGTATTCTATAACCTTATGAACTCAACTCCAGCCTTCTCAATATCTGTGTAGCAAAAACACAGTTATTTAACAAAATGCATTAATACTTTATTAACTTATCTATTGCTATGTAATGAAAAAGTATGCTTTAAGAATATTAATTGTTGTTCAGTTGGTTTTCCAGTCACGTCCCACTCTTGGTGATCCCATTTGAAGTTTTCTTGGAAAAGATACTAGAATGGTTTGCCATTCTGGCTTGCCACTTCTCCAGTTCATTATATAGATTGAAGACAAAAAGGGTAAAATGAGTTACCCAGGATCACACAGCTAGTTAATGTCTGAGGCCGGATTTGAACTCCTGAAGAAGAGTTCCATCTAATTGCCCCAGAATCTCATCTTATTGCATAGTTATTTAACAAAATGTATGAATAATTAATTAACTTACATATTGCTGTGTGATGAAAATTATGATGGTAAAATCTTAGAGCTTTCAGCTAAAGGAGTCTTGATACTACCCTGCAGTAAGGAGTGAGCCAGAGAGAGTGTTCCATAGTCTATTTCTGTGCTATGGTTCCAGAATGGGGTTTGTGATTCAGCCAAAGAATCTAACTATGGGGTTTAACATTGATCCTATGTGGAGATAAGTTTTCAATTCAAAATTACACACACAAGGGCAGCTAGGTGATGCAGTGTATAGAGCACCAGCCTTGAAGTCAGGAGGATCTGAGTTCAAATTTGACCTCAGACACTTAACACTGCTTACCTGCGTGACCAGGCAAGTCACTTAACCCCAACTGCCTCAGCAAAAAAAATAAAATACGGGGGCAGCTAGGTGGCGCAGTGGATAGAGCACCAGCCCTGAAGTCAGGAGGACCTGAGTTCAAATCTGGTTTCAGACACTTAACATTCCCTAGCTGTGTGACCCTGGGCAAGTCACTTAACCCCAATTGCCTCAGCAAAAAAATAAATAAATAAATAAAAATAAAATACACATACACACACACACACACATTTTTGGTATACAAGCTGTTTATAAATTGAGAATCGCCTGTATCTCGTAATCTCTAACACAAAATTGCCCAACAACTCTGAAAAAGTCCATTTCCAGTATCTCTAAATCTCAAGAACCTTTTCACTTTTTTCTTTAATTTTTATATTGCTTGAATCCCAGGTTTGATTTCACCATCTTGAAATTCTACTCCTTTATCCATGATATAATTAGTTGACAGGATCATATGCCAAATGGATAATGGTAATGGCAATGTATAGTCTTCTCACTTCTTTATGCTCCAAGAATCATTGATTTCATTGATAAGGATATTTTCTCAGTTCTTGCACAAAGACTGCAACAACGCAATGACTTATTATTACTCTTGCAGATCATCAAAGTTGGTCCTATTATGACTCATGGATTACCCATCATTCGGCCTGTTCTTAAAATTTTTCCCCATTGGCAAATGCTGCCAGAATTTTTTGTTAACAAAAACTAACATTTATATAGTGCTGCAAAATTTATAAAGTGCTTTATAAATATTAACTCATTTGAGCCTCTCACACTGTAGAGGAGGAAACAAAAGTAGAAAAGAAGAAGTATTTTATGTCAAGCACTTGACAAGAATCTCATCTGATCCTCACAAACAATCCTGAATGATAGATCGTATTATTAGCCCCATTTTACAGTTGAAGAAAATAAGGCACATAGAGGTTAACTGATTTGCCCAGAATTATATAGCTAGTAATTATCTGAGGTCACATTTGAATTCAGGTCCTCCTGATGCCAGTACTCTATCCATAGTCCCACCTCACTGCTTTATTGAAACTCTATCCTACCCCAGGACCACAACATGATGGAAAGGTTGCTTTGAGTACTTGAAGTCTATGCCAGCAGAATAGAAACCAATATTGAAAGTATCCACGTATAAACCTTGTATGCATTAATAAATTAGCTAAATCAGGAGACATTCAACCATAACAAAACTAGTCACCAAGTGATGAGGTTTTTTTTTCCTGCCATAACACATGAAACTGTCTACTTAGGGGTATAGAAAGCTGGAACTTCCCTGTCAGGATGTAAGCTTCTCATTAATTTCCCTCAATAAAATGTAAGCTTTTTAAAGGCAGAAACTATCTTTCTTTCTGATTGGATTTGTATTCCTAGATCTCAGTACAGTTCCTGAGGGCACAAAATAAACAGTTAATAAATGCTTCTTGACTTGACTTGACTAAAATCTATACAATAATGAATCATTCATCAACCACAATGATGAAATGAGGGATCAACAAAGCATTTCTGTAAATCTTTGCCATAATTGGAGAGAAGTCTGAAGAAGCTAAGGTGAGAGGTAAAACTGTAAGATCAGTTCATTTGTAGGCCATCATTTTCTTCATTTCATCACCCCATTTGAGATAGTGCAGGAAGTTTTCCCATGGATTGAAAGGAGATTATCTTTTCCTTATCTTAACCGTTTACTAAGTCAAGCCCTCTGCCCCATTTCAAGACCTAAGGGGAAGCAAATATCCTGAAGGTCAAAGGCCAGGATTTGGTTAGCACCCCACTCTATAGAGACTTCTCCCAAACCAGTCAAATTAATGGTTCATTCACATCTGGAGCTGAAGAGGAAACAGACAGAGCCATTCTCTGTCTTACTTCAGGCTAACCATCACACCAGAGATGTTCCATGACCCTCAGGGGAACCTTCCTGCCAGGTGGAAGCTAGGAGCATAAAACTTTAGGAAGTTTGAAACTGCTGAAGTCACGAAGGTATTTTCTAAGTTCACCAAAGTGTGTTCTTTGAATTGACTCTGAGTTGTAAGTCAAAGATTCCTGAAGGAAAGAAGGGAAGAGAGGGAGTTCATTTTATTCTCTCTGTGCTGTTTTTCTCACCTTTCTCTACCTGGGGAATAAAGAGATTAAAGAAATATGGATGTAGTCACTTGGAGTACAAAATTATTATTGAAATAGGTAGAAAAATGGATATCTTTGGTATGCAATTCATTCACAAACTGGAAAGTGCTAATATTCAAATTATGTATATTCATATTATATATATGTATGTACATATATGTAATTATGATATTATAGGTATTGTAATTATATTCTCTATTTATATGCATACACATACACTTTAGGCCTATTAGAGTTTTGAAAACTTAATGTCTAAATTGCCAAGATGGTCAAATAGCCTTTTTTAAAAAACAAACACTATTTAGACCTGTCTCTCATCTCTGCAAAGTGATATCACTGCTATTGAGGTCTTTATTTTTTTAATCAAAGCATATGTGAATATTCATATTCAGCTCTGATTTGAGAAAAACTTATTAGAAATGTATTCCTCTTTCCACTATGGGGACTGGGCGCTCTTTGCAGACAATGATTCATAGGCATGAAGACGCTAAGAGCCCTCTCTTCAAGGAAATGGCTGACTGAACACTAGAACCACACAATTTATTATGCTATATATTTTCCCCTTGATACAAAAATAAATTGTGGTATACAAGGAGGCCAGGGAGTGAAGCAGGTGGTTCCCCGGCAGCAAGCTAGCACATACCAGCATTAGCAAAACCACACATTGTGGCCGCCAGCTGTGATGACTCCCAGGCAGCTCTGGTGTCATATGTCTTTTGATCTTCACAATGAAGAATGTGGTAGATTTCTTGAAGCTCTCAACAGAGACAGGGCTGGGAGCTTGGGAGGTGGGAAGGGGGGATATTAATAGGATCTCTAAAAGAGGCACTCTTAGAGTATTCTCTAAGTGTTCTTGACTTCCAAGAGTCATGGGGTAAATCTGTGTTCTAGCTGGATGACATTACCTTTGCCTGGAATATGTCCTTGTGCTATTGTGAAGAGCCTTGGGTTTATAATTAGACAGCTAGGGTTGGGAATCTTGGCTCTGATGCTGGTAAGCTTTTGTGATAGACAGTAAGTCATTTAATTTTTCAAAGCCCTTAGTCTCTTCATTTCCAAAATGGGTATAAAAAACTTCACTATAAGAGATAATGAGATTATAGAAGAAAATGCTTGATAAACTTGAAAACAATATAGAAATGTGATGTATTTTTGTCTATTTCAAATGAAATCTTCAAATTCATATATTACCTCTTCCATGTAGCCCCTTGACACTCCAAGAGAAACTAGTCCCTCTTTTCTCTGAACTCCCAAAACCTTGTGTAGCTTATACATTCTATACTCTTATAAAATTACCATATTCTAGTTTATGTTAGAGAAATAAACTGCTAGACTGTCAAATCCTCAAGGTCAGAGACTGTTTCTCATTGTACTCATTCAGTGCTTGGAATGGTGTGTAAGACTTCACAGATGCTTAATAAATGGCTACTGAATTTGAATCTGATCAAAATAATGGAACATTTCTATCATGTCTTGATTTCCATGGCTCTTTCTTCATGACAACCTATGAGCTAGATCAGGCAATTGTTATCAGTAACATTTTACAAATGAGTATGAGGCTTGAAGAATTATAGTCATGGTTCTTAGAAACAGGATTTAAATCCAGGTCCTCTGACCCCAAGACTGAAGCCAGTTAGAAGCAAATCTTTAATGATCTCAAAGGTTTCTTACAGTTCTTTGACTCCATAATTCTTTCAAAAAAATCCTTCATGATTTGGAAAAAAAATGTCGAGAAAATTGGAAAGCAGCAGAAACTAGTTATAGGCCAACATTTCATACATATACTAAAATAAGATCAAAATGAATTCATGATTTAGACATATTTAGAGGGGCATAAGGAAATGGATAAAGGAAAACTTTGTGACCAAACAGAAGGCAAAAAAATTAGAGGATTCAAAATTGATTGTTTTAATTACATTAAAATTTTCAAATTTCTGCACAAACCAAAACAATGCAGTCAAAATTTTTAAAAACACAAGAAGTTGGTTAGGGGTGGGTGAGATTTTGTAGCAAATTTCTCTGATAGTTTTTTGCTTTTCAAATATAGAGAACTGAGAACTGAGCCAAATTTATAAGAATAAAAGTCATTCTCCAATTTATATATGATCAAAAGATATGAATAGGCAGTTTTCAGAAGAAATTAAAGCTATCATCATATAAAAATGCTCTAAAGCACTATTAACTTGAGAAATACACATTAACACAAACTCTGAAAAACCACCTCACCCCTATCAGGTTGACCAATATGAGAGAAAAGAAAAATGATAATGTTGGAGGGGATCTGGAAAAATTGCTACATTAATGCATTATTGGTGGATTTGCAGCCATTCTGGTGAGCAATTTGGAAATATGCTAAAAGGGTAATCAATAACACTGTGCATATCCCTTGACCCAGCAATACCACTGTTATGTTTATATACCAAAAAGATCAAAGAGAAAAGGACCTATTTGTACAAAAACTTCTAAAGCAACTTTTTTTGTGGTGGTAAAGAATTGGAATTTGAAGAAGGAAGGAAGCCATTGAAGAAGCCATTAATTAGGAAATGGCTAAACAAATTGTAGGATATGATTATGCTAGAATGATAAGAAATGACATGCAAGATTGTTTCAAAAAAACTTGGAAAGACTTAAATGAACTAATAGAAAGTGAAGTAGAACCATAAAAACACCATACACAGCAATACCAATATTGAATAATGATCAACTATGAATGACTATTTGGGTCAATACAATGACCCAAGACAATTGCAAAGGAATTATGATGAAAAATGCTATCTATAGTCGGAGAAAGAACTAATGGAGTCTGAATACTGATCCTAGCAATATTTGCTTTACATGACCTTACAAGCAAACTATATATTGCATTGCTTGCATTCTCAAGGATGGGGGAGAGTAAAGAGGAAGAGAATTTGGATTCAAAACTTTTTTTAAGATTTTTTTGAATTTATATATAATTGAGAAATATTTAATGAAATAAAAATATGTTGGAAGGAGTAAAATGCACTAGCCTATCAAAAAAAATTAAATCAAGCTTAAAAGTTTACACCACCCACCTTGGCAGTGGTTGAAAGTTTTTCTAAATGTACAATGAAGATGGGACCCTGGGAAAGCCATTTCTCTCTGTCCATTAGTCTCCTCACCAGAAAATGAGGTAGCTAATTGTTAGCTAGTATTTATATAATTCTTGAAGATATACAAAACATTTTACAAATATCTCATTTTATTCTCAACAATCTTAGGAAGTAGGTGCTATTATTTCATTATCTTACTGGTGGGAAAACTAAAGTGACCAGAGATTAAGTGATCATGTCCCCAAGGTCATTCAGTATCTGTCCCTGAATTTGAACTCAGGTATTATTTTTTTTAATTTTTTATTAAAGCTTTTTTATTTGCAAAACATATGCCTAGGTAATTTTTCAACATTGACCCTTGCAAAGCTTTCTGTTACAAATTTTTCCTTCCTACCCCCCCTCCCCTAGATGGCAGGAAGTCTAATACATGTTAATTATGTTAAAATATTTGACAGATCGAATATGTCTATATATATATATATTTATACAGTTATCTTGCTGTACGGGAGAAAAGAAAAATCTGAGAAGGAAAACATAATGTAAGCAAACATCAACAGAGTGAAAATGCTATGTTGTGGTCCAGACTCAGATCCCACAGGCCTCTCCCTGGGTGTATATGGCTGTCTTCATCACTGAACAATAATAACTGGTTTGAACTCAGGTCTTATTGACTCCAAATCCAGTGCTCTATCCACTAGTTGAAGCAGATGTACTAGATAAGAAAGGCTCAGAGATGAGTTCTAAGCTATGAATCTGTAATCATAACCAATGCAACCTACCACCAGTTCCTAGTCACATGCTAGTGACTGAAGCAAGAGAAAATCATAAAATCATGCTAGTTAAATCCACTAAAAATTTAGTTTACATAATCTCAACGAGGGTCTCCTTGCAGTAAGACAATTCATTTATACATCCCTAATCATTCACCATGGAAAGTTTCTCGAATTTTTTCATTATCCTCTTCAAACTACTCCTTCCATAGCATTTCAATGCAGGACCTTGCCTCCTACTTTACTGGAAAATATTGAGATTATTCTGGGAGAGTCCCCTCTTACCATCTCCTTCTCATCATCACTAAGATCTTCCTCCTCTTTTTTCTTTACTCCTATATCACTGGAAACAGTGACTCTTCTGCAAGTCAATACAATCCCCCTGCAAGGAAACTCTGTTGTGTAGAATCAGGAGAGGGACATTGGTGAAATGAACACTGGCTCTGGAATCAGGGTTCAAATCTTGCTCTGCTGTTTCCTACCAGTCTGATCCTGGGCTTAACTTTCTTGAGCTTCAATTTACTCAGGGATTTTGACTAAAGAGCTCAAGAACCTATGATCTTAAGTCTTGAGTGATTCCACCATTAAATGGTTCCATCAGTTAGAACTGTAATCCTTGGGTCATTCTGTCCAAAGAAAGCAAATTCTATGTATATTTAAAGTTAACTAATAGAAATGCAAATACTTGGAAAGTGGTTGGAAAACAGAGGAGAAAGGATGCTAGACTAGGAGTCAAGGCATTCTGGGTGCAAGGGCTATGTGCCCTTGGACAAATCATTTAGTTTCCTAAAGCCTCAGTTTCCTCATCTATAAAATGGAGTAGAGATACTTGGACTTCCTCCATCATAGGGTTCTTGTGACAAAAGTTCTTAGTAAACCTTGAAGACCTAGAAAAGTGAGAGATGGCATATTCCTTGGTGAGCTGAGTGGGTGGGGAGAGAGAGAGACCTTTTAGGAAAGTATGGGGAAGGGGGCACTTGAGGAAATCACTAAATAATCAAATTGATGTTGACATTTATTACTTGTAAAGGTTGTAAAAGCATCACATGGCTTTCTCATAAAAGATCCTAAGACCTATTTACAATCTTTGCATTATTGTTCTAGTAATTCAAGCCAGCAACTACATGCCACTTTTAATGAAGTGAATGTGCATTCAACTAAGAATTTTGCAACAGAAAAACTACATGTTCTATTTGGTGGACTAAGAGACGACAGTATTGGGAGAAGGGCCCAGGATAATGATGAGATGCATTTCTATCTTGATTGGGGTTCTGATGATATCAAAGGGTCATTGATTTAGAGCAAGGAATGATCTCAAAGACCTTTGGATCTAACTTCTTCATTTACAGATAAGGAAACTAAGGATTAGATAAATTTAGTGACCTACTCTGGGTAATAAGCCAATAAATGTTTGGGACAGGATTTGAACTCAGATCTTACTGATTCCAAACCCAGCAATCTATACACTAGCTGTTCATTGTCCATTCTATCATATTACCATTAACCTTTTTTTCTACAAATAGAGGAATCAGACATTTAAATAGAAGTCCAAACTAGTCTTGCTGTTTCAGAAAGGAAAGCATAGACTCATAGGATCATCCAATAATTTATTCCAGCATCCTCATTTTACAAAAGTAAAGGCCAAGGTCCGGGGAATAACTCTATAATCCTTCACCAATGAGAATTTCAGCTTCTCATGAGGCAATTCACTCCACTTTAGACAACTTTAATCACTAATTCCTAAAGCTAATCCTACTTCCAGAAATAAGAGTTGTGAACATTAAGGATCTGACCAATCAATAATTTCTTCAATCAATCAATAATAATAATACTCCCTTGTGTGTAAATGTACTTGTAGATGTATGTATGTGTGTGTACAATGTATATGTATACATGTGTGGGAGGGGAGAGAGAAAGACAAAGACAGAAAGAGACAAAGACACACACATGAACACATACATGAGCGCGTGCATGCGCACACACATACACACACAAATCGAGAGAGCCAAACTAATGAGAAAGAGACAGAAATTTTATCTTAACAAGACCTTTCACATATTTTGTCTCTTTTAAGTCTCAAAACAATTCTGTGAGGAAGACTGGGTGGGAGTTATTATTCCCTGTTGAGAACAAGTAATAAAGATAATAGTAATAATAATAACTCATATTTCTATAGTGCCTTAAAGTTTACAAAATACTTTTTCCATAATAATCCTATGAGGTAAACAGTATAAATATCACCCCTTTTACCTTCTTCTTTTTTTGGTTCTTTCTGTGTGTGTGTGTGTGTGTGTGTGTGTGTGTGTGTGTGTGTGTATGTGTGTGAGATCTCTCTCTTTTTCTCTGTCTCTCTCTTTTTCTCTGTCTCTCTCTCTCTCTATCTCTTTCTCTTTGTCTCTCTCTATCTCTCTGTGTGTGTTTCTCTCTCTCCCCCTCTCCCTCTTCTTCTCTCTTTCCCTCTTTTCCTCCCTCCTTTCCTCCCTCCCTCTCTCTCCCCCCCTCCTCTCTCTCTCTCTCTCTTTCTCTCTCTCTCTCTCTCTCTCTCTCTCTCTCTCTCTCTCTCTCTCTCTCTCTCTCTCTCTCTCTCTCTTTCTCTCTTTCCCCTTCTTTCACTCTGTCTCTCTGTCTCTCTCTTTCATTGATATTTATGTGGTTCTTGGTTCTTTTCAGGCCAAGGAAGTTTAGGGGAAAGAAGACTGGAATGAAGATCAGGGATCTTTCCCCTTCCTTCCACTCCAAGCAATTCATTCTTAGGACAGCTCTTTCTTCTGGACATCATTTGCTTAAATCTCTTGGTTCTGAATTGATACATTATTTTATAGGTTATCCATGGAACTTGGGCAAGTTTCCTCACCCAACTGAAATACATTTATAGCACTACAGTTCATCCAATGATTTTAAAAGACAACTAAACTCATAGCAATTGGGTAGTTCAGTGGATAGAGCACCAAGCTGGGAGCCAGGAAGACCTGAATCCAAATCCAGCCTCTAACACTTACTAGCTATGTGACCTCTGGGAGAGTCATTTAACTCCTATGTGCCTCGATCCCTTATCTATCAAAAAGCAGACACATTGAAAAAGGAAATGGTATATCATTCTAGTATCTTTGCCAAGAAAATCCCATGGACAAAAGTCCACAAGGTCACATAGAGTCAGACATGAATAAACAACTAAACAACAAATTTCAGGGTAGCTAGGTAAGTACAGCAGATAGAGTACCCAAATGAGTCAGTTCCTTTTTTTTCTGGACTTTAGTTTATTCATCTGTAAAGTAAAGGTGATTTAATCCAGCCTCAGACACTTAGTGGCTGTATGAACCTAGGTAGGTTACTTAAGCTTTGTCTGCCTCAGTTTCTTCATTTGTAAAATGGAATTAAAAATAGCACATACCTCCCAGGATTGTTGTGAGGATCAAATATAGTAATATACTATTATTAACTTAGTTCTAGGTGGCTCATTGAATAGAGTGCCAGGCCTGGAGTTAGGGAAGACTCATTTTTCTGAATCCAAATCTGTTCTCAGACACTTTCTAGCTGTGTAACTCTGGGGAAGTCATTTAACTCTGTTTGCCTCAGTTTCTTCATTGGTAAAAGGAGCTGGAGAAGAAATTGGTAATCCTATGCAGTATCTTTGCCTAGAAAATACTAAATGTAATCACAAACAGTTGAATACAAGTGAAAATGATTGAACAACAACACATACTACCAACAAAACCCAGCAGAAAGAAATAGAAAGAGAAATTCCACTTAATATAATTGTAGACAATATAAAATAGCTGAGACTCTACCTGCCAATACAAACTTAAATGAAAACAATTACAAAATGCTTTTCACAAAAATGAAAATAGATTTTAGCAACTGGAGAAATATTCATTTCTCATGGGTAGACCAAGAAAATTTAATACAAATGATAATTCTACATAAATTAATTTACTATTCAGTGCCACACCCATCAAACTACCCAAATTGTTTTTATAAAGCTAGAAAAAATAAGCAACAAAGTTTATCTGGAAAAAAGTCACTAATATCAAGGGAATCCATAAAAACAAAAAAGTGTTATTTATGGAAAGCGGCTTAGCAGATTCAGATTTCAGACATTGCCATTGTCATTGTTCTGTTGTTTCAATAATGTTCAACTCTTTATAATCTTGTTTGGCATTTTTTTTTGTTAGAGATACTAGAGAAGTTCACCATTTCTTTCTCCAGCCCACTTTACAGATGAGGAAACTGAGTCAAATAGGCTAAGTGACTTGCTCAGATTCACACAGTTAGTGTCAGAGACCAGATATGAATACAGGAGAATGAATCTTCCTGCCTTTAGGGACACCACTTTATCCACTGTGTCCCCAGCTGTCCCTTCAAATGATATTACAAAGTGTAATTAACAAAATAATCTAACACTGGCTAAGAAATAAAGTGGTGGATCAATAGAAGAGGTTAGGCACACAAATAGAATAGTAAATTATCACAGTAATCTAGAGTCTGACAAATCCAAAGATCTGAGTCTTGAGATAAGAAATCAGCATATGACAAAAACTGCTAGAAAAACTGGAAAGCAGATTGACAGAAATCAAGCATACACCAATATCTCACACTATATAACATGATAAGGTCAAAAAAGATACATGATTTTGACATAAAGGGTAGTACCCTACATAAGAAGATGGAGAAATATTCCTGTTAAATTTATAGATAAAAGAAAAACTTATGAACAAATAAGAAACAGAGAAGATTACAGTAAGTAAAATAGTTAATTTTGGTAACATAAAATTAAATAGCTTTTACACAAACAAATCAATGAAGTAACATTAGAAAGCAAACATGAAACTGGGGGGGGAATTTTTAGCAGTTTTTTCTGATAAGGAACTCATTTCTCAAATATAAAGAGAGAACTGAGCCAAATTTATAAAAACAAGAGCCATATTCCAATTGACTAATGATCAAAGGATATAAACATGCAGTTTCCAGAAGAAGAAATAAAAGCTATCAAAAAAAATTGTTAAAGATTTTTTTAAAAAGCTCTAAGTCACTACTGATTAGAGAAATGCAAATTTAAAAAAAGTCTGAGATATCATCTCACACTTATCAGATTGGCTAAGATGATAGAAGAGGAAAATGAGAAATGCTGGAGGTAATGTGGAAAAATTGGGACACTACTACTCTATTGATGGAATTAGGAAGTAGGTCAACCATTCTGGAGAGCAATTTGGAACTAGATCCAAAGGGCCATAGGACTGTGCATACTCCTTAACCCAGCAGCACCACTACTGGATCTGTATCCCAAAGAAATCAAAGAAAAAGGGGAAAGGATTTATTTGTACAAAAAAATCTATAACAGTTCTTTTTGTGGTGGCAAAGAATTGGAAATTACAGGACGTTCGTCAACTGGGGAATGGCTGAACAAGTCATGATATATTAATGTAATGGAAGACTATTATGCTATAAGAAATGATGAGTAGGCTGGTATCAGAAAAACCTGGGAAGATTTATATGTTCTCATGCAAAGTGAAGTGAGCAGAACCAGGAGAACATTGTATAGAGTAACTTGGAGGAATAACAAATCAATAATCTCAAAGAATACAAGAAAAAAAAATAAGATTGAAGGGACTTTAGCATTGCCAGTTCTCAAATTTTATTTTAAATTAGTCATTATCAAAACTTCTTGGTAATGATTAAAAATTTGAAAAGTTGGCTAATGAATTGACCATAAAAGCAAAGTTTAGGGGTAATAGTAGAAAAGTATTCAGTAAACCAAAGAACACAAACTATTGGGTCAAAGAAAGATTCTTTATTCAACAAGAACTGCTTGGAAAACTGGAAAGCAACTTCACAGAAATTATGTTTTGACCATGACCTTACATCATATACCACATAATAAGTTTTAAATGAACATGTGTCCTAAATATAAAATGTTATATTATTTTTTTAAAAAAAATTAAAGGAAAATGGAAGAAAGTACCTTGTACAGCTATGACTAACAGGAAAATTCTTTACCAAAAATGGGATGAAGTAGTCATAAACTATCATAGGATCAAAAAATAAAAACGAGAAAAGACTTCAAAGTTTTGTCCTCTCATTTTGTAGATGAGGAAACTGAGTCCTAAGGAAGTTAAGTGACTTATCCTAGCTTATATAGGTAAGTATCATCAGGGACAGAATAATATAGTCTTTTACAGGAACAAAATCAAGACAACTTAAAAATAAAGAGAAACATTGTTAATTAAGGGGAAAAAATCTTTGCAGAAAATATTTCTGATAAAGTTCTGGCATCCAGAGTCTTTAAATTTTTAAAATTTAATTTTTAAAAATCATATGAATAAAAGGCACTCTCCAATAAGGAAATAATCAAAGGATATGAACAATCAGTTTTCAAAAGAAAAAATAAAAATAATCAAAAAATGTGAACAACTGCTCCAAATCAATAGTAATAAGAGAAATGCAAACTAAAACTAACATTTCACCTCATATACTAGAAGCTGACAAAGAGGAAAATGATAAATATTGATATGATGGTAAGAAAATAGTTATATCTATACAATATTGATAGTGCTGTGAATCAATGAGAACTGACAGCAATGTAATACATTTTCTGTACTTATTCTCCCAAATACCTACTGGCCTAGCAGTTTAGTTCCCAGAGGGCAGCTATTTATTTCATGGATCTAGGGTAAGACTTTTTAAACTTTTTCCACTTGCAGTCACTTTTTTGTCAAAAAAAAAATCTTATGGGGTCCCTAGAATACAGGTATATAAAATAGGTATATCAAACATTTACTGATAATAAATCATAATTTTATGACCCCCACATTAAATTACATGACCCCATAAGGGATCTCAAACTACAGTTTAGGAAGCTTTGGTCTAGAGGAACTCCCACTCTTAACAGCTGTAACTATCAAGACTGCTTCATTTTTTTAAAGCATCAATACAAAAAAAGGAAAGAAGGAAGGAAGGAAGGAAGGAAGGGAGGAAGGGAGGAAGGAAGGGAGGAAGGAAGG
>JAJPUD010000478.1:137080-154217 GCA_023553655.1 Myrmecobius fasciatus
TGATCTAGGGATGTAGTAAAAAGAGTGGGAAAGGGGCAGCTAAGTGGTGCAGTGGATAGAGCACCAGCCCTGAAGTCAGGAGAACCTGAGTTCAAATTTGATCTCAGACACTTAACATTCCTTAGCTGTGTGACCCTGGGCAAGTCACTTAACCCCAATTGCCTCAGCAAAAAAAAAAGCGGGAAGGCATAGAAAGAGAGCAAAAAAGGGATTAAGTTCACAGGCCAAAAGCATTAGTTGATGAATATGCAACAATTGCCAGCAGGGAACTTCTAGACATTATAAAAATGCATCAGTTGGGATTTTTTCCAATAAAGAAACTGAGGGAGGGAGTGGGAGAGAGAGAGAAAAAGACAGAGAGACAGAGAGAGACAGAGAGGAGAGAGAGAGAGAGAGAGAGAGAGAGAGAGAGAGAGAGAGAGAGAGGAGAGAAAAGAGAAAGGAGAGGAAGAGAGAGGGGAGGGATGAAGAACAAAGGGGGAAAGAGACAGAGAGACAGAGACAGAGAAAAGATCAAGAAAGAGAATTTTTACAGAAAACATTAGTTCAGCCAAAGTAAAGTGTAAGAAACAGTGGGGAAATTAGAGCAAAAAGCAAAGGTATCTAAAGAATTTAAATATCATTGAAAAATTAAAAGAACATTCACAGAAAAATTGCTAACACTGGTTCCAACTCTGGAACAAGCATGATTGATTGATATATTATTTTGAGAAAGAGAGAGCAGGAGAGAGTAGCAGAGGGTTTTATGGCTGGCCTGTTCCCCATTAAGACTTTACCAGCCTAACACACAAAAGCTAATTACTGTTTTGTATGTCATGTTATTTTGATTCATATTTCCTGTCTGGAAAACAGACGGGAGTTTTAGGCTCTGTGCCAGGGCTGGGGCCATGGAGATGCTTGGGCGGGAACTTGCCCCCAGTAGCGGAACAGAGCAGACTGAGGAAATGGGAACTTTCCATTTAGGAGGAGTTTACTCCTCCCCTCTAACCTCCCCTTTCCCCTCCCCCTTAAAAAAGTTTGTTGTCCAGAAAATTATTGGGGGGAGGGGGAGTCATCCCTCCCAGAGAATAGAGGATCTGCTCCTCCTTTTAATAATGGTGTTGAGGCTATTGCTTCAGTGATATGAGACAGGCTTGGAAGTTTGTGGCTGAGGTGGGGGTGGGGTCCCAGAATTTAGTTCAGTTTTAAAACAATCTGAATTCTCCTGAGATCAATATGCTCTTCCTGTCTTATTCACAAAATGCAGCCCCAAGAGGACTGTCTCAGAACCAAGATAGGAGAAAAGTGAAAACAGACAGCTACTGTGGGGACTAGTAAGGGAAATCCTCATCATTGAAAAGTGAGGATTCTGTGAGCATTAAAAAGGTGTTTCCATGCAAACATAAGTCAAATCCTAAAACTATTGTTTAATGAAAGGAAGCCAAAAAAAAAAAGAGATGAGCTTCTCTATAAGAAATGAAAGAGACAAAAAGCCAATTATCCCAATTCCATTTCAATTTGACAAAGATTACAAAGTGCCTACTATGTGCCAGAAATTATGCTGGATACAAAGTCAAAAAGCTTCCCTTTAATAAGACAATATATGTATGGGCAAGTAAATAAAACATATATATACATATATATACATGTATATCTATCTATATGTCTACATGTAGACATATATATATATATATAATCATTGTTCCAAATGTCCTTATGGATACCATTATTGTATCTTTAAAAATCAAAAGGAATGCTGTGAAAAAGGAAGTTTATGCTGACACTGGGGATAATTAAAAAATATCTTGCTGTGAGGTACTTCTCCCGATAAAATCAGAAAGTGGATATGTGTGTGTATGTATGCACGTGTGTATGTTTATATATAACTTTTTCTCTATGAGGATCTATGAGATAACTATGGAGATAGACTATTAAAAAACAGCTTGAGGAAAAAGTGAAAAGATTGCTCTCTGTCAGGAGAAGACAGAGAGAAAGGAGGGAGAAAAGGAAATATTTTCTGATGAATTTATTTTCACCATCATCTTGAAAAGTAGATTTTTTGAAAAATACTTAATATCATGACAGAAATTGAATGGTATGAAACTGAGTTTTCACAAATGAAAATATGTTTTTATGAATTTTTGAGGTGATTCCAGTTGTGGTCTTTCATACAGTCAAAACATTGAAATAATTGTCTTTCTCTTTGTTTATTATTTGTCTGATTTGCTAAAAATATGTTTATTTAGTGATTTTAACATGTATGCAATCATTAGAAATTGCCATTTATTATATTTTTAGAGTATTTACTTTGGAGAGTAGAGATTATATAGTTTATTAAATAATGAATATTTAACTGGGAAGGGTAACTGAGCTAATTAATGATTGATGGCCCTATTATTAAGTTATTAATCTATCCAAGAAATATTCTTGGATTGTTAAAGGGTTAAAGAAAAAATTTAACATGACAAAATTAAATATAATTCAAAAAGTTAAATGGAAAGCTGAGGAATGATCTTCAAGTGAATCAGCTCTAGCCATGGGGGCTTATCCTGATTTCTGCTACACATGCAAAAGAATTGAGACTTGAAGGAAACTATAGATTTTAAGTGGGGACAGTAAGGAGGGAAAGCATTTCAAATATAAGGGACAGCCTTGCAAAACCACATAGGCAAGAGATGTGTGCATGGAAAATAGCAAATTTTAGGTAGAATATAAGAGTTTGTAATGAAAAGTACACACCTAAATCCTAGAACTAACTTTCTGGCCACAAGGGTGCATTTGGTCAATTGATAATTTAACAGACACTAATTACAAGCATAGCACTGTTAAAGGCACTTTAGAACATATAGTGAGCTACAAGACATGGTTTCCCTACCCACATATTCCTAAGGAGCTCTAAATGGAAGAATCAGTATATAGACATAGACATAGATATAGACACAGGCACAGATATAGACATAGACACAAACTCAAACACAAACATAGACACAGGCATGGGCACAGATATAGACACAGACATAGCATAGGTATAGATACATAGACATCTATACACAGATAGATATGGACACAGACACAAACATAAACAAAAATATAGGTATAGGCATAGATGCAGACACATAAAATAATGCCTAAATTTCTAAAATACTTTAAGGTTTAGAACTTTCCTCACATTGAGAAAATCAATAATACAAGGTCTATGATGACTCTGAAGTTGCAAGCCTGGATGACAGGGGAAATGGTAATAGTGAAGTTAGGAAGAGAGGATTTAAATTTGAATTTGCTTGAGTTTAAGATGTTTATAAGATATTCAGTTTATGGTGCCCCATTGATAATTGGAGGTATGAGATTGGAGGTTAGAAGAAAAGTTAGGGCTAGAAAAGTAGATTTGAGAATTTGATAATTGAATCCATATTTGCTGATGAGATCACCAAGGGAGAAGAGAAAATGGCCCAGTAAAGAGGCATATAATAGGTCTAAGCCCCATAAGAGTTCAAAGGAGGAAGACATGACTGGGAGGGGCAGAGAAAGCTTGACAAACCAAATAGAATTAACAAGGTGATGAGAAAGATTCAAATAGGTGGAAAGGAAGGAGGAGAGTATATATGATAAAAGTAAAGTCTCAGAGGCAGAAATGCACACACAGTGTGTGTCTGTGTGCCTGTGTGTCTTTGTGTCTGTCTATATCTGTGTCTGTGTCTGTGTGTAGGAATTCATAGACCAATCTGCTTGGAGTGAAAAGTTTGTACAAAGAAATATTGGCTCATTTGATGTGACATATAGGTCGGTTGGGGCCTGTCAAAAAGATGAAATATGAAGGCTAACAATATGATATCATAGAAAAGATGGTCAAGAAAGAAATGATCAGTAAACAAAGAGGAATAAGAAGCATGAAGAAAACAGGACAACTATCACTGACTTTAATGAATTCATTATTCTAACATACAGTAGAAGAATCATCTCCTTTAACATTGCTACCATGCTGATGCAGTCCCTTGTCCCCTCACATCAGGATTATTACAATAGCCTAATGAGGGTCTGCCTCCCCCAAGTCTTTCCTCCCTCCAATCCATCTTCCATTCAGCCACCAAAGTTATCTTCCTAAAGGTCACTTCTCTACTCCCTACCCAACCTCCCCCTCAATAAACTCTAGCATCTCCTAATCAGTTCCAAGGATCAAATACAAAACTCTCTGCTTGACTTTCAAAACTCCATAATCTCTCCCCTTCCCTTCCCTTTACAATCTTCTCTAAATTTATACTCTTCTATCCAGTAACACTAGCCTCCTGACTGTACCACAAACAAGATATTCCTTCTCTTAACTCTGGACACAAGCATAGTCTCCTATACCTAAAATACTATCTCTCCTCATCTAGTGTTCCTGGCTTCCTTCATGTCCCAGCTGAAATCCCACCTTTACTCTTTCAAATTTCTCTTAATTCTAATATTTTCCCTTTATTTATTACCTCCAGTTTCTTCTTTCTATAGCTTGTTTTGCATATATGCTTGCATCTTGTCTTCACTATTCAGCTTTCCTTAAAGTCAGGGACTGTCTTTAGTCTTTCTTTGTATCTACAACACTTAGCACAATGCCTGGCACATAGATAGTTTGTAAATGCTTATTGACTGACTAAAAGAAGATAATTGAAATAGGCGATGTTTAATATCCTTTTCAGCATTAAATCTTATGATCATAAGTACACTGAAAGGTCCTAGGAGATAGACAAAGATATGGTCCCTGTCTTCCAGATCCTTACAGTCTATAACAGATGATTAGACACAAACAGAAATAAATACAATTTATATAAGAATATACCTGTATAAGAGGAGCACAAAATACTTTTAAATCAGATAAAGAATGAATCATTTCCTTTGGGGATAAGAGAGAAGGACTGAGGAGGATCATGGAAGGCTTCATTGAGGAAGTGACAATTAAAGTGGTCTTTGAATGTGTCAACAGAGAGAAATGAAGAAATTCCATGACATGCCCTTTGGGAATAGGGAAAAGTCCAGCTTGGATAAGCTGTACAAAATGGAGCACAGGATGAAAAAATACTGGAAAGTGTGAAGAGGCAGAAGGGGAAGTTCTATGTCAGAATTAGGATTATGAAATTTATTTGGTAAACAGTGAGGATCCATATGTGAATTGAATATTGGAAGCAAAATAGGCAATTCTGACTAAAATCCCACTTTCCTGTCAAATTTATGGAAGAAGGATAGGGCACTAAACTTGGAATCAAGAATATGTGACTTCAAATTCTTCTTCAGGCACTTAATTCGTTTTGTGGTCCTAGACAAATCACTTATGTGCTATCTGCCTTGGTTTCATCATATGTAAAATGGAAATAATAGCAGCATCTCACTCCTAGGGTGGTTGTGAGCAGAAAATATAACATGTAAAATGCTTTGCAATACTTAAATGGTATATGTATGTGTTTACATATGTGTTTATGTATGTATAGATATAGATATATATAAATCTACATATTAGATATAATTACTCTTGATAGACTACTTTGAAGAAAGTTTTTTCTTTTTTTCTTTTATTTATTATTATTTTTTAATTTAATAGAAAATAGAAAGACAGAAAAGAAAAATAAAACAAAACAAAGCAGAATATTGCCATGTGCCCAGCAGAATGGCAGAATGACAGGAAAAATTCAAAATATAACAATGAATTTCCAGTTCAAGAAAGGATACATAACAGCAAAAGAAATTATATTCATGAATGGCCATCTTTTCTTTACTTCTTTGTAGCTTGTTCTTTTGTTTTCTGCTGTGCACTTTTTTTTACTTTGTTTTTTTCCCCTTTTCATCCCTCCTACCTTCCTCCAAGTAGGCTACAGTTAAGTACAGCTATATTTAATAGATATACATACACACATACACACACCCCCAAACACCTGCCCACACACAAGCATACATACACAATATACATATATATTCACACCCCTCCACAGACCCACACACATATATATGTATATATATATATACATAGAACACATACATAGAACAACATTCTTATATATCTATATATGTATTCAAACACACACATATATACACACACTCATATGTAAACATGCATCTAAAACAATATTAGTATGGCTGACATACAATGTAAATTTCTCTCTTAATTGAGAGCTGGACTGTGTCTAAGATCAATGACTACTAGTCATAATTTTTTTTCCCAATAAATTCAACTCCTGGTCTATGTCATAGTGTTTATGCACATCTCTTCTTTCCTATTTCTACTAAATCTTCTACTTTAATTCTTCTCCTTAACTTGCCTTACTATTACTTAATTACCCCCTAAACATGGATCCCTCCCTTATCTTCTTCTCCTCCCTTTGCATCACTCTCTGCCTTTCCCTCCCCTCTTATTTCTTTATGGATTTTAGAGGGTGCTATACCCTTCATGGTAGATATGTAATGTTGCCTATTTAACCAATTCCCAATATGAGTAGGTTTTCAGAATTATGAGCCTTCCTTTCCCTTCTAATGCCTATGTGGCTGTTCTTTCTCTGCACCTCTGCACCTGTATAAATCTTTAGAGCTACCTAAGCCCTGATGTAAATCATAAAAGTATGGTATACATTTCCATATAGAAAACATAAACAATTTGTTTACATTAAGTTCCTTAATATTAATCTTGGATATTGGCTGTAATACATTAAATTTTCTAAAAAGTTCTGGTTTGGTTGAAGAAAGTCCTGAAAACTACAAGTTCATTGCATGTCCATTTTTTTCATTGAATATTATAGATAATTTTGCTAGATCTGATATTTTTGGCCTCAGGCCTAGTTCTTTTGTTACTGGTATATATGATTCCAGGACCTGTGGTCTTTTTTTATGGCTGCTGCTAAGTCCTGTACAATTCTAACTGTAGCTCCAGCATATTTGAATTGCTTTTTTCTTGTTTCTTGAAAATTTTCTCTTTGATCTGGGGGTTTTGAAATTTGGCAATAATATTCCTATGTCTTTTCCACAAAGAATCTCTTTGAGTTGGTGACAGGTGGATTTTCTTCTATTTCTACTTTTCCCTCAGGATCTATCATTCCAGGATAATTTTCTTAGTTTATGTCTCATTATTGTATCAAGGTTCTTTTTTTTGGTCACAGCTTTCAGGTAGTTCAATTTTTCTTATATTTTCTCTTCGTGTGCTGCTCTCCAGATTTATTTTTATCTTATGTTTCATATTCTGTTCAGTTTTTTTCACTCTTTATGTTCTGTTTTGTTATTTCTTGGTTTCATAGCTTCACTGAGTTCCTCTTGCCCTATTCTCACTTTCAAAGAGTTATTTTTGTCTTTAAGATTCTGTATCTCAAGAGGAAAAGATAATGAATGTTGGAGGGGATGTTGGTGAACTGATCTAACCATTCCGAAGAGCAATTTAGAACTATGCTCAAAAAGTTATCAAACTGTGCATACCCTTTGACCCAGAAGTGTTTCTACTGGGCTTATATCCCAAAGAAATCTTAAAGGAGGAAAGGGGACCCACATGTGCAAAAAATGTTTGTGGCGGCCCTTTTTGTAGTGCTAAGAAACTGGAAACTGAGGGGATACCCATCAGTTGGAGAATGACTGAATACAATTATGGTATATGAGTCTTATGGAATATTGCTGTTCTGTAAGAAATGGTCAGCAGGATGATTTCAGAGAAGAGAGAAGCCTGGAGAGACCTACATGAACTGATGCTAAGTGAAATGAGCAGAACCAGGACATCATCACACACGGCAACAAGACTACACAATGATCAATTATGGACATAGCTCTCCTCAGTAATAAGATAATTCAAACTAGTTTTGATTGTTCAGTGATGAAATGAGCCATCCACACACAGAACTGTGGGAACTAAGTATGGACCACAACATAGCATTTTCACTCTTTCTTTTGTTGTTTGCTTGCATTTTGTTTTCTTTCTCAGTTTTTTTCCCTTGATCCAATTTTTCTTGTGAAACAAGACAACTATAACTATATACATATATTGGATTTAACATATATTTTAACATATTTAATATGTATTGGACTACCTTCCATCTTGGGGAGGGAGTGGGGGGAAGGAAAGAAATTTTGGAACAGAAAGTTTTGCAAGGATCAATGTTGAAAAATTACTCATGCATATGTTTTGTAAATAAAAAGCTTTAGTTAAAAAAAGATTCTGTATCTCCTTTTCTAGTTGGGTAACTTTTCTTTCATAATCTTGTTTTTCTTGAATGTTTCTTTGGTTGGGTTTTTTTGTTTGTTTGTTTTTTAGTTTTTAGTTTTTCCTTGGTGTGTTTCATTTGATTTTTTAAATTTTCTTTTGAATTCTATAAATTCTCTCTGGGCAGGGAACTGTTTATTGCTATTCTTCGGGGTAGAAGAAGCTCTTTTTACTTCAGTGTCCTCCACTGAAGATGAACACTGGTCTTCCTTATTCCTATAGTTAATTTCTATGGTTGGGTTCTTTCTTCTTTACCAGTTCATTTTTTTAAATAAGAGGTATTAGTGCAAGCATCTCTAATCATGGGTGGGGGGGATGGTGCTTCTGCCTTCATTTCAGTTCTCCCCTCTGACCTGGAGCCCCAAGCCAAGAGCTCCACTCTCCTACGAGTGCTCACAGCCAGAAGTGTCCCTGGCCCCTGATTCTGCACTCCCAATATGCTAATTCTTTCTCTCCCAGGGCCCAGGGCTCAGCAGCATAACTGGGCTGGTGTTCTCGAACAGGTGAGGTTCCCTCCGTCTTTCCAAACTCAGACCACCAAATCCTCAAGGTGAGAGGGGAAAAGTTTCTGTGGTTCCTGCTGAGCATCCAGTCAAGTCTAGATTGCCCCAGGGTTCCTCAATTGATGTTTTTGTGGAGCTAGGTGTTTGTAGTCACTTGGGTTGATCCCCAGCCTGAGGGCTTTCTTCTGATCTTGAGCTATTCCTGGAGGCTTCAGTTCTGCCCCCAAGTCTTCTTGATTTTTCACCAGTTTACGTTCACTCTGAGGTCTAAATTTGTTCTGTTTGTGGGAGAGCTTGAAATTTACTGATCAACTCCATCATCTTTCGAGAATCTTCCCTAGAGAAAGTTTTCCATTTTCTTGTTCCTTTACTTTAAAAGTCTGTTAGTTTCCTTTAAATTTATATTAAACTTTATTATTTGATTATGTTTTTATATTAAAGAATATAAAACATCTGTGCTTTGATACTCTGCTAAATGTAGGATCTCATTATCAATGCTCAGATCACAACCCATCCATGCCTACCTCTCCCAGTGAGACTCTTGTCCATGTTGTCCCATAAATCCACCATAAGGGAATCACTCAATTAAATGGAAATGTTACATAATGTTACATTATCTGATGTTACATAAGTACTAATAAAGCACATGGACACATTGATTCTCTTCCCCTCTCACTACAAAAACAAGCCATATTTTGCTTGATCATTCTTTCCCTGATGACATCATTTAAGTGACATCTACTGCATACTTCTTTTTTTAATGCATTGCAAACTTTACAACCTTATTTTGAAATTCCCCTGTTATTATTGTGATCCAATCGTTTCATGATTCTTTGTGACACCATTTGGAGTTTTCTTGATAGAGATATTGAAGTGATTTGTCATTTCCTTCTCCAGGTTATTTAACAAATAAGTAAACAAATAGTGACTTGCCCATGGTCTCACAACTAGTAAGTATCTGAGGCTGGATTTGAACTCAGATCTTTCTGATTCTGTTCAGTACTCTGTCCACTGCACCTCTAAGTTGCCGATATCAATGTTTAAAATATGAGTTTTTGTTTCAGTGAGAAGCTTCAGATCATGATGAGAATTTCCTAAAGTCAATCCAACCTACTTTTCTCATCCTGATCATCCTTACCAATCCTGACCTCTTTTAGACTTTTTTCCATATCTAAGATACAGATATAGAGGTGTAAAATATAAATATAGAGGTGTAAATTGACAGGTGAAATCTATGATTATCAAACCAGATCATAGTCATGACAACATCAAACATAGATCAGAAAGTGCTATAGTGCTTTGCATACAGTAAGCATCAAAACAATGCTTATTTATTCATTAGAGCAGGGAAATATCTTAAAATGGAGAGTATGAGAATGTTGGAACACAGAATTTCAGAAAGGAACAGAGAATAGGCAATACTATTTGCTAGCATAAACTTCTTTCCCCATTTTATAGTTTGAGGAAACTGAGTCCCAGACATGTGAATTAGCTTTCCAAGTAGCAGAGTCAGTTCTAGAACTCAGGTCTTCTGATTCCCCTTTTTGTCTCTACACTCCACTCCACTATAACCAAAACAAAAAGTACCCTTTATACAATATTGAAAAATGGACAAAGCAATTTACACAGATTAATTTATCTGATAGGGCATAGTAGATAGAGTGACAACACTGGAATCAGGAAGACCCGAATTCAAATCTAGCCTCACACACAAACTAGCTGTGAGACCCTGGGCAAGTCACTTAGCTTGGTTTGCCTCAATTCTTTATCTGTAAAAAGAGCTAGAGAAGAAAATGGCAACCACTCCGGTACTTTTGCAAAGAAAAACCCAAATGGGCTTGCAAAGTCAGACACATTTAAAACAATTAAACAATTTATCTGATCCTCATACAAATCTCTGAGAATAAGTATTATCATACCATTTTAAAGTCCAGGAAACTTAGGCTCAGAGAAATTATAAGATTTGCCCATAAGTTCTTTGAGATCCCCAAGGGACCCTATGACATATTTGGCCTCCCTGTTTTGATGCATCTAAATATTAAGTGTCAGGTTTAATCTTCACATCCAGATTTCTGCTGAATCCAAGCCACTGCCATGTATTCTAGGGAGCTGAAAGTTATGGATAATGTATTATTTCTTTTTATCTGATAAGACCTCCATGTTAAGGATATGTTCATTCAATTTAAGAGCTGGCAATTATCTGGGTAATTGAAATTATATATTTACTTTTAAGGGGAAAATAAAATTATTTCCTGAAGAAAGACAGGTGTTATCTAGATCAAAGCATTTTTTAATAGTATACTTCTTGCAACATCTCCAACAATTGATCATTGAGCTTCCAATTACAAGATCATTGGCAATGGATCACCTCCAATAGATGCCCATTCCACTGCTGTCTAACCCCCAAAATCTTCCTCCAAAGATAAATGGTGATGCTGAGGTGCTCCTGGATGTTCTAATTTAATGGCATCAAATTCAAATAAAAAGGGAGGTCACTAAACTCTATATAAGAATCCCATGAGCTTCATGTTAACTTAGAAAAATCACACATTTCACATATTTTTCTTTCATGAATAAATACATCAACATATTAAAATCAGACAGGAATGACTTTTTAATCTAGAGAGTTGTGGCCCACATACAGTCCATGGACAACATGATTGATCCCTCTGTTAATGGTAAGCCATTAACGTCAAGTTTTATTGGATTCTATCAAGCTGGAAAAATTAAAGGGCTGATGGTGGACTATATACCTGAAACCAAAGATCAACTTTGCTAAGTGCAGGGCAGGCTGATCAGCAGGTTGAATGGAGGAGGATATATTTTCCAACAACTCTTAAGAAGCAGTGTAACGTGGAAGAAAGTGTTTGAAATTTTGCATCAGAGAACTTAGGATCAAATCCTAAACTATTTCTTATTCCTTATGTGACATTAGGCAAATCATTTCCCATTTCCAGGATTTAGTTTCCTCTTCCTTACAATAAAGGTATTGGACTCATTTATTTCCAAGATTCCTTTTAGCTCTAATACTTACACATGATTACTCAAATCTCCATTTTATATTGACTAGATAACAACTGGTGACTAGGATGGTCTCTACTAGGGAAGCTCAACAAAATTCAAGATGGCAGCTAATGTCAAAAGCACATTCCCTGCCTCTGCCTTCCATATTCCCACCCAATACCTGGGCCCAGTCAAAATCTTTGTCAACCATACTCAAAATTTTCTAGTATAATCAGCAGAGGTAGTCCATCTTTACAAGCCAGCTTCAACACAACAAACAGGGATCTGGAGAGAGCAAAAACCCTGGTTAACTTTAATTAAGTTTGCATTGCTTTTCCCAGTAGGACCTCAAATTTAATGGTATTATGTTTTAAACTGTTTGGCAGGCCTTGAGAAAACAGTTTGGGTTTATTTCACTAACAAAAACAAAAGCCGTACTGGGAAAATACTCCACTGTGGGGCTTATGTGATTGGGAGGAGAGTAGAAGGGAGAGGGATAACTAAATTAAATGGGGAGGGAATTGTTCTTTCCAAGGATGCTGACATTTTCTTTTAAATAAAATACTGTGTTTAATTATCTCCCTCTGGGGAGGACCAAGAAAAGTCCCACATAATACTAAACAAATGCTCTGCAGATAAGAATGATGTCAGGGGAATGATAGATATATGACTACTGGACACCAATTGAAACCTGTTCCCTGCCTTCAGGAAACTGGCCATTAAGTTGCCCAGAAGAGGTTTACACATACAGAGAGTGAAGAGGGATGAGGTAAATGATTATTTCTCTCTATAATAAGTCAATTATTAAATTAGAACTTAGAAGTTAGAAGTTAGAATTAGAAATTAGAATTTAGAAATCAAACTCTGCAGGCTATTCAATCAGTCTTTGAGAGGCAGGACTGATAAGGTGCTGAAATCTTGACATTTAGCTCTTCATTACTTGTTTTAGATATATATATACAAGGAAACCTTGGAGCAGAAGCTACTAATGGAGGTGGAGGGGCTGGGAAAACTGGTTTTTGATCTGAATCTTTAAGGAAATTGGGACTGCAAGGTGACAAGAGAGTTACTTCCAGGAGAAAGACAGATCCAAGGCACAGAGACAAGAGATGGAGTCAACGAGGAGGCAAATTTAGAGTTTGTGAAGAGAATTAATAAGATAAAAGGTTGGACAGGGCCAAGTAATGAAAAGCTAGATGTCCCAAACAGAATTTATATTTAATCTCATTCCTAGCTTCAATCATTCTCTGACTTCTTCATGTCCTCATGAGCAGTCTTCTCACCTTGAGATGCCACTGTCCCAAGGTTCGCTTTTCAGATAATGAATCCCTAATCAGAACCACCATCTCATGAATGGCCTATCTCATACTCTCCTCATTGCTGGCACCAGTCCTTATCTGAACCTTACCTCCTCACTAGTAACCTTATCCCTCATTGGTAGCCTTTTTCTCCCCCTTTTTTAGCTCACCTTTTTGTAGGAAGAATGGTAGGGAAGAAGACCTATCCATATGAAATCTATGTAGGGTGACAATTGGAGATAAAGATAAAAAGATATGGCAGTTTGAGGCCAGAGTATATTGTAGCCTTGAGAACATAGTAGGATTCAGTTAAAAGAATATATTGGGTTTTGAGGCAGAAGACTTGGTCCAAACAAATCCCCTGACTGTGTGATCTTGGGAAGTTTTCTAAGTCAATCAGGTCAAACTCAAATAGAAATATGGGCCTCAAAAGATCTGGAGAGACTCACATAAACTGATGCTAATTGAAGTTGAATAGAACCCAGAGAACTTTGTATATGGCAACCACAAGATTATGTAAAGATCAGTTCTGATGGACAGGGCTCTTTTCAACAATGAGATGATTCAGAGCAATTCCAATAGATTTGTGATGGGGAGACCCATCTGCATCCAGAGAAGATTATGGGGACTAAATGTGGAGCACAACATAGTGTTTTCACCTTTTTGTTATTCTTGTTTGCTTGCTTGTTTTTTCTTTCTCATTTTTCCCTTTTGATCTGATTTTTCTTGTGCAGCCTGATAAATGCAAAAATATGTTTAGAAGAATTGCACAGGTTTAACCTATATTGGATTACTTGCCATCTAGGGGAGCAGGGAAGGGAGAAGGGAGAGAGAAAAAAATTGGAATACAAGGTTTTGCAGGGGTGAATGCTGAAAATTATCTTTGCATATATTTTGAAAAATAAAAAGCTATTATTATTCTTTAAAAAAGAAATATGGGCCACACATTGACTAAAAAAACACAAATTAACATTATCTAGATTGCATTTTATTTTGTTAAACATTATCCTAGTTAATTTTAATCTGATAGGAACACTGGTGGGAAATTTTGTAGACTCTTGCAGTCCAGGAACCATGAGGTTGACACCTCTGCTCTGGCAATTCTTTAAGCATAGAGAGAAGGTATCTACCTTCCTTGGTATAGGTGCATCCTTTACAATAACTTTTCTATGCCAGTGAAATCATAGGTCTGATCCCTAACCTTATCCCTGTTTATTTTATATTTAACTTGTATATACTTATACCAATCAGTTAACAAGCAATTATTGAGTGCTCCTATGCTCCTATGTGCTAGGTACTATCTGGTACTACAAAGATTAAAGCAAAAACAAGCCCCTATCCTCAAGGATCTTACATTCTAATGGTAGAAGAGAGAGAGAGAGAGAGAGACATAGACAGAGACGGAGACAGAGACAGAGATACACACACACACACACACACACACACACACACACATATATATATATATATATATATATATATGTGCATATGTATATGTATATATAAATGAATAGTTGATATAAACAGAGAGTAGATGGAATGTAGCCTTTTAGGAAAAAGTATAAGGAACTGAGCTAGACTTGGTATCAGTTCATGTAAGTCTCTCCAGACCTTTTGAGGCCCATATTTCTATTTGAGTTTGACATGATTGACTTAGAAAACTTCCCAAGATCACACACTCAGGGACTTTGTAATTTTGTGATGAAGGGAATGTTTTCAAAAGATGTAGAGAAAGAAATTATAAGATTTAGCAACTGATTGAATATGCGGTATGAGTAAAAAAAAATGATAGATAACACCAAGTTTTTAAGCCTGGATATCTTGAAGGGTGGTCGTACCCTTGATAGTGATTAGGAAAATTGTGGCAAAGTAATGGCTTAGAGGGGGAAAAAATGAGTTGTTTGGGACATATTAAGTTTGAGATACTTATATGACATCTACTTCAGCATCCAAGGTGGTAATACAGAACTGTAGTTTAGGAGAGAATTCCACATTATCTCTTCTCTCAAGTATCTTGCACCCTTATCCTATTGCCAATCTTTCCCCTCCAAGACTTAGACATGAATGTCTACCACCAGGTGCTACTTTTATTATTACTGGTATGATACTGAATGGAGCTGAAGAAAAAACACAAAAGCATTCTGAGTGAGTGTACTTTTATACTTCCTACTCTTTATAGATTTTTATACATTTTTAATTAGCACACCATGGCAGCTCTTTCATACATTTTCATCCCTATTCAAACTTCCAAGACTCCTCTTCTTCCCGATCTCTCAGCTGAGGACCTTTTCTCATGTCATTGAAAAATTTGCCATTTGTGAAGAGCTCCATCATATCCTTTCTTCCTCATTTCACATCATTCATATGGCTTTTTCCACTTTCCTCTCCTTCATTAAAAAGGGATCCTTCTCCTTGTCAAGACAAACATTACTTTATGCACAAGTCATTTCAGTGCATCCCATCTTCTCTAGCAGAATGCCTCTTAGAGCATCACTACTCTCACTAATCTTCAGTCACTCCCTGTCAACTGCCTGCTTCCCTACTGCCTACAAAAACACCCATATCTCCCCAATCCTCAGAAAGCCTTCCCTTGATCTATCCATCCTCACTAGCTATCATTCCATAACTCTCTTCCTTCAGTAGCTAAATTCCTTGAAAAATCTAGATAATGCAGTAGATAGAGCACTGGTCCTGTCAGGAGGACCTGAAGTCAAGTCCAACTTCAGACACACTAGCTGTATGAGCTAGTGAAATTTCACTCCAATTGCCTTAAAAAGAACTTAAATATTAAAAAGAAGGAAAAAATATCTATCAGTAATAGGATTATGTACTTCTTTTCCTTTCACTTTCTTCTTAACTCTCTATAGTCTGGCTTCCAGTCTCATCTTAATTGAAACTGATCTTTCCCAACTTATCAGTGATCTCTTACTTGCCAAATCCAGTGATTTTTCCCCAATCCTTAACCTTTGTTAGATCTTTGTCCAGGTCACACTTATGAATAGTGGGTGTCCATCAGGCTTTCTTCTGAACCCTCTTCTCTTCTCCCTCAGTATTTGATTTCATTTGGTCCCATAGATTCAGTTATCATCTCTGTGCTGACCATTATCAATACTACTTATTTTTAATCTTTCTGCTGATCTTCAGACTGGCAGTTCCAATTGCTTATTATATATCCTGAACTGGATTACCTAGACACTTTAAATCCAACATGTCCCAAACTGATTTCATTATCTTTTCTCCAAAACTCTCTCCTCTTCCAAAATTCCCATTATAGTCAAGAGAACAAAATGTGAAAGTCACTGCCAAATTTCACAAAAGAAAATCCCTTACCATATAGGTTATTTCAGTCATGTCCAACTTTTCATGATCCCATTTGGGTTTTCTTCACAGAGATACTAGAGAGGTTTTTCATTTCATTTTCTAACTCATTTTAGAAACTGAGGGAAACAGGATGAAGTGGCCTGCCCAGGGTCGCATAGCTAGTTAAGTTTCTGAGTCCTGATTTGAATTCAGGAAAATTAGTCTTCCTGACTCCAGACCAGACACTCTATCCATTGTACCATTTAGCTGTGCAAGTAAACTCTAGTGACTCCCTGTCACCTCCAGGATCCAATATAAAATCCTTTGTGTGGTATTCAAAGCCTTTCATAATGATCTCATTTATCTTTCCATTCTTCCAGCACCTTACTCCTTACTATGCACTCTGCAATTCATTAGCACTGCCCTTGAGTTTTTTTAACACAAGGCAATTCACACCTTAACCCCATGCAGTTTCACTCACTCTCCCCCATTCTTGGAATTCTCTCTCTTCTCAATGCCTCCTAACATCCTAGCTTCCTTCAAGTTGCAATTTTTTTTACAAGAAACCCAGTTCTCATTAATGCTAGAGCTTTCCCTCCATTAATTATTTTCATAGGAAATATATATGTGTGTGTATATGTATATGCATATACCTATAAAGAGAGAGAAAATATAGGTAGATGATAGATGGAAAAGATAGATGGATGGATAAATAGATAGATAGAAAAGAGAGATAAAGAGAGATAGAAATGATAGATAGATGGATGGATAGATGGAAGGATGGATAGATAGATGGATGGATAGATAAGATAGATAGATAGATAGATAGATAGATAGATAGATAGATAGATAGA
>JAJPUD010000478.1:154227-251339 GCA_023553655.1 Myrmecobius fasciatus
AGATAGATAGATAGATAGATAGATAGATAGATAGATAGATAGATAGATAGATAGGTAGGTAGGTAGGTAGATGGAAATGATAGACAAATGGATGGATAGATGGAAGGATGGATGGATCGATAGATGGATCTCAGGGTTGGGAAGGACTGGGCTCAGGACTCATGTCTTTTTGTACATGATGGCTATAAGATTCTAGGCAAGCTATTTGACCTCTTGGTTCTAAGCAATCTTCTAAGACTGTAAATTGCTAAAAAAAAAAAGTGTCAATCTACATTAATAGATAAAACTTTTCAAAGCTTTTTTACATTGATGAATTTGAAAATTTATTTTGTTTTGAGAGGTTTTGCTTTGTTTTGTTTTTTAAAGAATTGCTTTCTTATGACATGGCAATTCCATTTCTCTTATGTGATTCCAAGAAAAGATTGATAAGACAAGAATCAACTGACTCATTCCCAGATATCTTTGGATTATTTCTGAAAGATAATTAATAATAATGATAATAATAATTTCTAATTGTTGCTTTACAAATATTATCTTTTTGATTTTCACAATTTGTGAAGTTAGTACTATTATTGTTGCCACTTTACAGATTGGGAAACTGAGGCAGGTGAAGATTGTCACTTACCCATAATCACCTAACTAGGATTTAAACTTGTTTTCATCAATGTCAACATTTTTTCAACTGCATGATCTACTCTTAAATTTTTCAACCAACTAGGATCGTCCTGTCCTTCTCAGTTTCAGGGCTGGACCACCACACCAATCCCAGCAATCCCAATAGACAGAATACGTGGCTTGAGAATAATAAATGGCTTCTCAATGAGTATATCATTTGCCAATAATTGACCGGTACCATGCCTGTTGATCAATAGAGCCAAGAAACCAGATGAAGACAAAAGCTTTAACACAACTCACCACTTGGTTACTTGAATCCCAACTGAGACTATCTTTGAAGCTTTAATTAAGTTCCTGTATTAATTTGCCAGGAACACTGTGGGGTCGGGGAAATTGCAACAATTCTAAAATAGCCAAACCCTCACTGGCATTTTGGGTTTGGGATTTTTTAATGGAGCTGATGCTTTTCCCTCCACCCCCCAAGCCTAGGTCACTGCAAAGTTCCTTATTTAAACTATAAATTGAATTAAAAACTCACATTTAATATTTAGTTATGATGTGGTTAACAATTTTATGTGTCCGTCTGTTCCTCCACTATTTGCTTACAATGTTGTCTTTCACGTTTGCCAAAACCATGCTTCTCAGATGAAGAAGCAAATGCCAAGTTATTAACAATTATTACCTTTTACAGTCATTTTTGGCCAAGGCTCATTTTTTTGGTGGTCTAATAATTTCAAAATGGGGAACTTTGAAATATTACACCAAAACCAAATAGAACTGTGGATTGGTCCACTTCCTCTTCTCTGACTTCTGCCAACCCAGTTCCCATTGTGAGATGTTTTTCCACACCACTTTTGGCCAACAGAAGCTGAGACTGAATCTCACCTCTGTAGCTTCAAATCATCTTCTGGATGCAAAAGGTCCCTTTTAGAAGTCTATACTGCCTGCCGCCTACCTACCTACCTGCCTAGCCTCTTGAGAGAAACTTCATAGGGATAAGACAAATTAAATTCCAATGCTAATATTTGAAGGAGACATCCAGGTCCACATATGGCAAATGGCCTGAAATATTTGCATCTGGCCTTTATTTTCATCAAGACTAAGGTCATTTGCTTCTAAGAACACAATAGCCCAGTATAGGTGATTAGGGCTAGAAAGGGGATTTCAGAGATCATCTAGTTCCTTCCAAGTCTTGTTCTGTTGTCACATAAGACAGTGGGAATACAGTATCACTTGTGAGAAAGCCCTGGCTTGAAAGACAGAGAAGCCAGATTCACATTTTAGTTCTACTGGCCAAATCATTTCTCTTATCTAGAGAACCATGTCTCAGTCATATGTCATAACAGGAGACTGGCCACTGAGCCCAGGTCCCATAAGTACTACCAGATTGCTGCTGATGCAAATGGAAGAAGCTAGGAAGCCACTTCAGGTCATAGTAATGGCATGAAACAGATGGAAAAATGAGGGAATAAGCATTTACATAATGCCACCTACTGTGCGCCAGCATTATGTTGTTGTTCAGTCCTTTCATTTGGACTTCATGACCCCAATTGGAGTTTTCTTGGCAAAAATACTAGGGCAGTTTATCATTTCTTTCTTCAGCTCATTTTACAGATGACTAAACTGAGACCAATAGGGATAAGTGATCTTGTTCAGTGTCACACAAACAATACATATCTGAGGCCAGATTTGAACTTAGAAAGATAAGTCTTCCTAACTCCAGGATAAGAACTCTATCTACTTTACCACCTAGCACTAGTTAATAATTGTTTATTAAACCATTTGATCCTCACAACAATTCTGGAAGGTAGGTGCCATTATTATCCTATTTTGCAGTTGAATAAACTAAGGCAACAAGGGTTAGGGAACCTACCCAGGATCCCGAAGCTAGTAAGTGTCTGAGATTGAATTTAATCATGTTCACTTTACAGATGAATAAACTGAGGTTCAGAAAGAGGAAAGAATTTTCCCTAGACCTCAAAGCTACTAGACATCAGAGCCAAAATTCAAACTCAGATCTTTGGCAACTCCAAGACCAGAGCACTTTCTTCTAGACCATTTTATCTTTAAAAATTGACCTCCAATTAAGCCCAAAAGTAAGAAATTATTTGAACCAAAAGAATCTTCATAATAATAACCTGCATGTAAAATATTTTCTACATGTATTCTATGAATATATTCTTTTATCTTCACAGCCCTGAAAGATAAGGAAGGAAAGGGTAGTTATCAGCCTCATTTCAGATGCAAGAAATTAAACTGGAGATCCATCATCTTGTGAGTTTTAAAAAGTTGGTAAAGCAAGTCACCTGAGGTATAGGGATCCAGAAGAAGAGTCAGTGCTGGATATTCAGCAGGTCTATCATTGATGCCCTGAGGATTAAAGAGTGAGCAACCATTCTGGAGCTACCAGCATCCACTGAGATAAGAAGTCATCCAGTAGGGATGCCCATTTGGCCATGAACTTATTTTGTTGAGAAAACAGTGGGAAAAGAATGGTTTAAGGGAGGAGAATAGTCCTGTGGCTTGCAAGATATGTAATTGGGGGAGGTGGGCAATGCATATAATCTCTTGGGGCCTCTTTCCACCACAGCAATACCATTAGGGTACAGATCAGGGATGTGGGACCCTGAGAGAAAATCTCTCTACTGAATCTCACTTTGAGTATTCAGTCCTTACATTAATATTGGCACCTGTGTCCTAGAAAGTGCCTACTATGTGCCAAGCAAAACTAAGCATTCTACAAATGTTTCATTTGGTGAGAGAGATAACATGCAAACAACTATGAGCAAACAAAATATATACAAAATCAAGTGAAGATTGTTGTTATTGTTGTGGTTGTGATTGTGGTTGTTGTTGGCAGTCCATTTTTGAAGAGGATCAAAGTGGATATAATCAATAGAGGGAATGCTCTAGCATATTTGTGTAACTTTTTAAAAGTGACAATTTCTGTTTTCTCAGTTTCTTTGTCAGTAAAATTAAGAGGTGGTGGTTGGGCTTTGGTTGCCTCTGAGACTCCTTCCTCATTCTAAATTTTGGAAATGTTTCTGAGCCTCAGTTGCTTTGCTGTGAAAAGAGAGATTTGACTTGATTGACTTCTGAGGTCCCTCAGTTTTAAATCTAGGAAACCTCTTTGACCTTTAGGAGTCTCCTCTATATAATTATGGGGCAGAACTGAATGACCTTTGTGATGTTCCACTTATATAACTCAGCATGATTTTGTGACAGTCTTAGATATGTTCCTATCCCTTACATTCCCAGGAGCCCATTAAATTGCGACCTCCTTGTGGGCAGGGTCTGTTTTTGCCTTTCTTTGTAACTCCAGTAATTAGCCCAGTGCCTTAATAATTGTTATTGACTAACTGATTCGTAGCGTAAGAGTTAGAACATAGTCTTTGGATCCAGTCCCAACATTATTTGTGTCCTTTGCCATTATAATGTTCTAACATTAGATCACTGTTATATCATCAGCCCTGGGGCAGTTAAGTGGTACAGTGGATAGAGTATCCCAGGCCTGGAGTCAGGAAGTCCTGAGTTCAAATTTAGCCTCAGACACTTACTAGCCATGTGACTTTACTCTGTTTGCCTCAGTTTCCTCATCTGTAAAATGAACTGGAGAAGAAAATGGCAAACCACTCCAATATCTTTGCCAAGAAAATCCCATACAAGACCATGAAGAGTTGAACATAACAATACATTATAATACAATTTCCCTATATAATTCATTATGTCCAAATCCCACATTTTGTAGATGAGGGGGGAAAAGAGGGAAGTATTATGTGGTTAGGGTTTTGTTTGGGGAATGTAGGTCAAGAACCTTAAAGAAACATCAGGTAGGCTTGAGCTATTTGGAAACGAACACAATGTAATAAAGAGAAGGAAAAAATCAGGAGGTGACTATCTCAACAGAGAATCCCAGCTCAGCAAAAGATCAAGAGGCAAACAGGACAGTGGAGGAAATTCTTTATGAAACAGATTGAGGAGGGCAGCATCAAGTATCTCCTGCCACATCTGGGCCCCCAATTTCCAGGGATCTTTTAGGGCAGAAAAGGATACACCATCCTGCTGATCTTCCTTCAATCTACATCCTCCCTCCCACCTTCCCCAGCCACTCTTTAAACAGTTTTGGAAAGTCTGAAAGACAAAAGGGAACTAAGAACAAAAGAAAATCCAAAGGACATGACTGAAGACTTCATTGTTTGAGTTCTGGACATACTTTCTGGAAATATTAGTCATGTTTGTCTAAGTTCCCAGGGATTAGTGGGATGAGCAGGGATACTTGGAACATTAGTCTGCAGCCAAGCAGGCTGAGGTCCAATGGCCCCAGGGGCTCTCCCCTCCACGGTCATCCTTTGAACAAGCAAGGTCTTCAGTTTCCACTTTAAACAGCAGTAAACTGAACAAAAGATCTGGAAGTCATTCTGCTTCCTGGAATAGTCACATAAGAACCCTGGAGTCCTAATTTAGAGTCACAGACCTTGGGTTCAAATCCTGATTCTGAGATTAAGTAGCCTTGTGACCAGGCCCAAATTTCCTGAATTTCCATTTCCTCAGCTGTAAATTGGGGATTATAGCTTTAAAAAAAAAACATATTATAAGTAATAGCAGACATATTATATGTAAAATAACATTGATATCACCTATCTGGTGATTAGGATGAGGACTGAGAATGTTTTATAAACTTTCAAGTGCTAGAGAAATGGGTATTGTGACTGTTATATGAAGCTGAAAATCACTGTGGACTAAAGAGGGGGAAGTGGATATTACCTTTTTCCTGATGGCTGTCTAGCTTTGAAATTTATTTCATCTCTACAAATAGTTCTGTGATCCTTTGCTCTAGATAAGAAACGTATGCTTAATAATTTCGATAGTTGTATGTTTATCCAGGAAATGAAGTGTTCCGCAGAAGTGAACTTTTTTTCATGCTAAAGCTTTCTGCATTTTAGGCATTTCAAGTTGAAGTTAAGAGAGATCCGGGTTTAAATTCAGGCTCTATCACTTGTAGGGAAGGGCCATCAACTCTTATAAACTGAGAAGCAACTGGTGGTACAGTGGATAGAGTACTGGGCCTGGAGTTGGGAAGATGGGAGTTCAAATGTACCCTTAAATACTTATTAGTTGTATGACACTGGACAAGCCAACTAACTTCTGTCTGCCTCCATTTCTCAAGTGTAAAATGGGGATGATAATAGCATCCTCTAATTGAGATTTTAAGGATTAAATGAGATAGTATTTATGAAACACTTCAGCATAGTGCCTGGTATATAGTAAGGACTTAATACTTGTTTCCTCCTTCTCTTATCCTGAGTTTCCTCAATATTCATTTTAGAAGATTTTACTTTCAATAGGTATCTCACAAGAGAATCAACTGAGACCAGGTGTGAAAACCACTGTGGAAACCCTTAAGTGCTATATAAAAGTCAATTACCATTAATAATAATAATATTTCTAAAAGATTCTATAGTCTTCATTATCTTATTCATCAGAACCTGGGAAACATCACTTAACCTTTTCTTGATGACTTGAGGCATAAACTGGTAAATATTTAACAACCCGCTCCCTGAGGGGAAAAAATTGTCATTGTTCTATTCTAAGTCCCTTCCACCTTGGCCATTCTGTGTAATAAGGTCCCTCCCAGCTCTAACATTAAGAGCCCTCCCAGATCTACCACTGTGTGTTCTGAGGTCCCTCCCAACTCTGACATTTTGTGTTCTAAGGTCCCTCCCAGCTCTGACATTCTCTGCTCTAATGTCTCTCCCAGCTCTGACATTCTGTGTTCTAAGACCCCTCCCACCTCTACTGTGTGTTCTAAGGTCCCTCCCAGCTTTACCACTGTGTGTTCTAAGGTCCCTCCCAGCTCTGACATCCTGTGTTCTAAGGACCCTCCCAGCTCTGACACTGTATGCTAAGGCCTCTGCCAGTTCTGACATGTCTATGATTCTATAATGATCATTGCCAATTATTGCATTCCTCTTGTGGAAGGTTATTTTCTGGAGAACTCCAGGTGATTATTGCACCTGTGAAAAACAGAAATGTTACACACACACACACATGCATATATGCATGCTTCATATCCTTCCTCAGCCTTTGGTGAAGTCAAAAGTTTTCCTTTTGTTGGACCCTTGAAAAGAGTAAGAGGGAAAAAGGTGTCTCCAGCTACCAAATAAAAAGCACCATTTTAGCCTGACCAATGTTGGGGGGGAAAAAAAGCCACAGCATATTAATGCTCCAGGACACATACAGTAAGGTCATTTCTAAAAAATTGAGCTTTTCAGCCTTCGAATAAAAAGTGTCCTTTTACAGGCGATAATTATATACAGGAAAGTGATTAAAGATTTAATAATTTAATTGGCTTTCCTGCAAACCCATGAAGGGGAAATATGGAGCAAAAACATTTCAGAGGGCCCTGGGCCATGAGCAGGGGGGATGAAAGGGTTCTGAGATAGCTCAGGCCTCAGGCAGGTGACACATTGGTTTTTATGGGCTGACCACTGTTATTAATAGAAGAAGCTAGATGGAAGTATTTTTCCACTGAGGGACCTCACCAACGTTGGTTACTGATGTTACAGTAAACATGGTTTTGGTTTCTTTGGGGAAATAAATCTTGTTTTCTTTGACCCTTCCACTGGACTTGAGGTGAGCCCAACCTTTGATACTAAGCTTTCCATATAGATGCTTAGAGATCTGGTCTGGTATTTCTGGATGTGGATGAGGAAGCTATTCAAAGAGATCAAACAGTTCTCAGCAATAAGCCTAAAGCCAAGTTTATGCTATAGAGGAGGACAGAGAGGCAGTCTGGTGTGGTGAGCACAGTACTGACTACCACAAGAATTGAGTTCTAATCCTTCCCTGATATTTAACTTTTCACAGTGGTACAATTGATAGAATTCTGAGCTGGGAACCAAGAGATCTGGGAGCCTATCTCCACCACTAATTCAATGTGGAAGATTCAGTTACTTCATCTCTCCGGACCTCAATTTCTTTAGAATGGAAATGCTAGACTTTTGCTTTTATATGAACTGACTACTTCGCAAGGCTTTTGGGAGAGTCAAATGAGAAAGCATTTGGTGAACTTCTTTTTAAGGGCATGTTATTATAATGCAGCCCAACCCCTTTAAAAAACTGATTTTTACAAAACTCAAAACCTTTCCCAAAAGAAAAAATTCCATAGAATGGATTGTGAAACTGAGCACCATGAAATTCTGAAATCATTTAATCTGAAAATTCTTTTCTTACTCATTGAGTAAACATCAGAACTATTAAAAATGACCATCAGGCCTGTGGGCAAAAGAGGAAGTAGGAGGAGACAGATTGTTAGACCTGCAAGAAAACTTTCAGATGGTTGGCCCGACCCCTTATTTTACACATTTAAAACCTAAGGGTCTGAAACGCATAGTGATCTATTCAGTTATAGAGCATGCCAATAAAAGAGGGGGCTAAAATATTGTCTGTATATTTCCTTTGACTTGAGCATTCAACCTAGGAGTGAAAATCCATTAGCCTTAACTACTTGTCTGGGAAAAGCCTCATCTTCTCACCCACCCTCATCAATCTCTGGAGAGAGGTCTTATATGTGCAAGTTTTTGCTGGGAGGGAGGGGAGAAAGTTGCCAGTGCAGGGATAGGTATGGGTCGATGAGGTATGGTACGGGGCTCATCCAGGAGAGAAAATCAGATTGACAGGTAAGCAGAGACTCCTCTCAACAGCCAACCTATATAAAAGCATTGAAGGGTGAATAATTGAAGCATAGAAACCACACTAGGTATCACTATTCAAACTCTAAAGGGATGTCTTGTTAAAACCTGGAAATTTTTTTGATTAGCTGGCCTAGGGCTCTAACCACTACATCCCACTGTCTCAAATAGATGGGATATGACACCTCTCTCAAAAGAATGTCAGATTGTTTTTTTTTTCCTTCCCCTCCCTCTGTTCACCAACATTCAGTCCATTTTATACACAGGACCCCTCTGTCCCTCCCCACCTCCCAAACTGAATAAATGTTGTATAAACTCACTCTACATGCCACCTAAGGATGAATACTAATGAGTCCTAGAAGATACAGAAGGGGCTACAAAGGTGAGGAAGGACAAGTGGGGGGCTGCTCTCAGCCAAGTCATGAGTAATGAAGATTTTCATGTACTTAACTCTTGCTGACCAATTACTTTGAGGCAAGATATAGGAGGTAGACATGAAGAAGGCAAAAGAATCAGCTTTAGACCAACCAATAAATAAATAAATATTTATTAAGTAACTATTGTTACTTAATAATTGTTAAGGTGCTATTGTATGACAGTGTGGAAATACAAAGAAAAAAATGAATGAGAACCTGACCTCAAGAGGTTTATATTCTATTATATAAAACATGAGCATAGATACAAAATAATTTCACTAAAAAGTGTTTGTATTTGGAAATACAAAGCATGTCCAAAAGGGGGTAGACGTGAAAAAGGCAAAAGAACCAAATATAGACCAGCCAATCAATAAATATTTTTCTAAGTAACTGTAGTAATTGGTAGATACTATACATTGTATGAGAGTATGGAAATACAAAGAGAAAAATGAATGAGAACCTGAACTGGAGGCTTCTATTTTACTACATAAAACATGAACATAGAGACAAAATAATTTCGTTACAAAGTGTTTGTATTTGGAAATACAAAGTATGTCCAAAAGGGGGTAGATGTGAAGAAGGCAAAAGAATCAGCTTTAGACTAGCCAATCAATCAAGAAATATTTATTAAGTAACTATAGTAATTGGTAGATACTATATATTGTATGAGAGTATGGAAATACAAAGAGAAAATTAAATGAAAATCTGACCTCAAGAGGCTTCTATTCTACTATATAAAACATGAACATAGATACAAAAAATTTTAGTTACAAAGTATATTTGGAAATACAAAGTATGTCCAAAGAAAAATACAAGGTAATTAAATATAAGGGAGGAGGAAGATTAGCAAATGGAAAAATCAGGGAATATTTCAAAGAGAAGAGAATGTTGGAGCTGAATTTAGGAGGATAGAGATTCTAAGGTGGAAGAGGTGAGGAGGAAGCACATCCCAGGCATGTGAAACAGATTGAAAAAAATACAAAGACAGAAGGTTTAATGTCCAGGATAGCAAATGGCCAACAGTATAGTTTCTTTAAACTGCAATAATATGAAATAAGTCTGGAAAGACAAAGTGGAGAAAGATTGTAAAAGGCTTTGCATGTCAAGCAGAAAAGTTTATATCTGATCCTAAAGCAATAGGGAGCTATTGAATCTTCTTGAGCAAGACAATAAGATGCTCAGACTTGTGATTTAGGAATATACCCTTGGCAATTGGAGGGAAGATGAAGAGAGCAGAAAGGAATAAGGCAGGGAGGCCCCTCAGGAGACAAAAAATAATCTAGGTGTGAGATGCTGAGGTTCCGAGATAGGTGGTTCTCTGGCTGGAGAGGAGACAGATGTGAGAAATGTCATAGAGAGTGACCTAAGACTTAGCACTTGATTGGTACCTGGGAATCCCTGGACTTTGAAGCAAGAGAAAAAGAAAAGGACTGAGATTCAGGAGAGGTTACAAATCCTCAGGAGAGCCATGGTCTAGGGCTATCCTTTGCAAATTGTCCTGTGCTTCTGTAGGTTGGTTCCACTTTTCCAAGCTGGGGTCCCTGTGAGGTAAAAGGTCATTTTTGCCAGCCTGTCAAGCATCTCTCATATGCAAGGAGAAAAATGTCTGAAAATATGAAATTTGAAAAAAAAATAAACAAAAACCACCTTTCACCAGCAAGAAAGTTCAGGGCTGAGGTGGTTGTTTTTTTTCCATTGGCTCTGCCAAGAATGAGATTATTAATTTTTTGTTTAATTCTAAGGGTGTTTTGGTGTTTCTTTTTATGGGCTTTTATTCTACTAATAAAACCTCAATGGTCAGAGCCTCCAAAAGGTGATCTGAATAGACTTTTTACATCTTTGAATTAAAAAAGGAGTGGGGGGAGGAGGGATGCAGAGCAGCAAAGATCCAGGGACCAAAAACAGGGAAGGCCATTTAAAGGCCTCCTCAGCCCTTTCTCTTAGTAGAGGACATACAAAAACTCACTAGATAAGCTACCTGAAGGGAGGCTTGTGACTCCCCTTTGGGAGAGTATCATAAAATTATGGGCCAATAGTTCACTTAGGTGGGTTCTTCCAGAAAAGGAAGAACTCAAAGGTGGGACCCAGGCCTGTCAAGTAAGGAGAGAATCTCTGATAGCAGAACAGTATACTTATTATAGAACTCTGTCTGTATCCCTCCTTTGGCTCCCATTACATTCTTCTTTTTATTATATTTATTTGCCTACAAGCCTCATCTCCCTATTAAACTTCCTTTAAACTCTTCACAGATTATTCTGCTATAGCTAACTATAATTGTCTTTGAAGTGGGAGGAAAAATACCCACTGGATTTCAAATCAGAGAAGTGAGAGTATCAGGTCTAGACTCCTTGCTAACAAGTTCTGTAGCTCCTTTCACCTTGCCTTGCCATACTTTACTTATCTCTACAATGGGAATAATAACCCATCTCATGGGGTAGTTGGGAACATTAAATGTCAACCAGGGTGAAAAGGACTTTTTAATAGTGTCTTTTTAAATGTAAATTGGTGGTATTGTACCCTTCCTCTGTTCCATGTTAGATCACAGTCTTTCAGTCTGATCAATTAACCCAACAGAATATATTGGTCATGGCACCTGTTACTTGTTCTATCTCTCAATGTCAATGGGAGTCTTTGTGGTTCATGTCTTATCACAAAGTGGTGACTCAAAAGCTGTTATATCAGACATAGCCACAAGAGTGTAGAGGTTTGAAGACAGAGACATTTGGGAGCAAGTAGACTTTGGGTGTCCTTCAATCCACATCATGGAGATGATTGCTGAATATGTTTGTGCAATGGGTTGGTTCTTACTATATATTAGATCCTTACCTAAGGATGGCAGAAGGCAGAGTCCCATGAACATTGTCCTGGGGTTACATGAGAAATTTTAGGTACTAGCTGATCACAACTGAACCTCAAATATGTTTTCTTAGGACCAATAGCAATTCCTAGTCATTCTCTCCTATTTACTTTCCCCTCATCTCCCATCCCAGCCACCACTTTACATCAGACCAACATCACCTCTCATGTGAACTATTGCAGCAGCCTCCTCATTCATTTCCCTTTCTCCAGTCTGTCCCTTCTCCCATCTTTCTGCCACACTTTGGCCCCAAAAGGTTTTTTTTTCTTTTTTAATTATTATTTTTGTTTGTTTTATTTTTTTTCCAAAGAGTTTTTCTAAAGCACAATTCTGACTTTGTCAATTTGCTGCTCAATAAACTCCAGTGGCTCCCTAGGACCTCTAAGTACAAATACGAATCCATTATTTGTCATTGAAAGTCCTTTACAATCTCCTTCCTTTCTCTCCTCTTACCCCAAACCCTCCTCACCTATTGGCTACATTTCTGGGCTTAGTACAGAACTTTTCAGTCCTAGCAAACTGTCCTGTTGTACCCAACATTTCATCTCTGGTTTTGCTACCTTTGCACAGGTTAAGGATGTGAAAAGGGAACATACTCCAAGGATGGGGGATAGTCTTTGTAAAAGTAGAGACTCAGGAAATGGAATATTATGTATTTGAGGGACAGCAAATATATCTGCTTGTCTGAGGCAGCTAGTGGCACAGTGGCCCTGGAATCAGAAGGACCTGAATTCAAATCCAGCCTCAGACACTATCTGTGTGACCTTGAACAAGTCCACTCAATCCTCTTTGCCTCAGTTTCTTCGTCTTTAAAATGAGCTGGAGAAGGTAATGGTAGCCTATTCTTTGCCAAGAAAACCCCAAATGAGGTCACAAAGAGTTGGACATGACTAATATGTGACCACGACAAAGCACATAATAGTGCCTGGTACATAGGAGATTCTTAGTAAATGTTTGTTAAATTAATCAATATATGAATACCTAGTTGGCATAAGGAGCCCCATGATACAGGGACCCACGGCACTCTTACCAATTTACAATACTGGAGGGAAGTTTCACAGATTAGACTCCCATGATTAAGAAGTGTGGAAATAATCCTGTGTTTGTCATCACAGGAACTAGATTCACATCTCAGTTCTGCTGATTGTGTGACCTTAGACAAGTCACTTTTCCCTTAGGGGCTTCAATTTCCATGTTATTAAAATTAAGGAGTTGGTCTGGCTGACCCATAAAGTTCCTTCTAAGAGTTGTGATGCTCTTCTCTCTTGCCAATTCTGCAATAGTTTTTTCACGCTGAAATGAAAATCAACCGCATTATGGAATCTGGCCTCTTTTTCAGACTTTGCAGCAGGGGACGTAAGAACTGCCAGGAACTACCTCCCATTCCTCTCCATTCCACCCCAGACCAGTTCCATGCAAATAACAAGGTCTGACCTTCAGCCACAGGAACCAGGGTGTTTTGAGTTAAAGCTGAAAGGTTTCACCCCTTCCCCCTACTGTGTTCTCAGAGTGTGGAAGGTGTGGTTGGGAGGATCACATATTCCAAAAGCCCCAAAGCGATGATAAGGCTCCATGTTATGTCAACAGTCAGATGTGACCCTGACCCTGACTTCAGCTGGTGGTAGGATCAACCTACCTTTGCACAGACTTTTGTGGGTATCTCCCATTCTGGGAATGGACTCTCTTAACCCCAAGATCTTTAGCAAGTCAGACCACTAAATGTAGCAGTAAGAAAAGAGGGTCAAGTCTGACTCACAACATTGCTCCTGACAACTTGTATGATCTTGGTTGAGTACCTTTCCCACCTTGGGCCTTGGCTTCCTTATCTATAAAATGAAGGGGGTTCAACTAGATAACCTCTAAGGAAGGAGTCTTAACAAAGTGCAGGAACTTGACTTTTAACATTAGGGGAAAGGTGTAATTGTATTTCAGTATAATTGAACCTCTAAGGAAGGAATTCTTAACTTGATTTTAAAAATTGGAGGGAGGTATAATTGTATTTCAATATAATTGGTTTCTTTTATAATCCTAGTACTTTATGTATTTAAAAAACATTATTCTGAGAAGGGGTCCATGAGGCTTCCCAAGACTGCCAACTCTGTCCAAGACACAGAAAAAGTTAAAAAGTCCTGCTCTAAGATCTTTTCTGCTATCAATACTGAATTTCTCAAGCCCACCCATTCTCCAAGACACAGTCTTGGAGATGTCTCCTCTAGGATGCCTTCTCTACCAAACCCCACCCATCCTGGGAGGCTAAAAGCTAACTCAGACATCCTCACCCTAATCAAATTTCTCTCAGGACTGAGTGAATCTCTCTCTCTCTCTCTCTCTCTCTCTCTCTCTCTCTCTCTCTCTCTTTGCATTTATCTCACATTTTCTTCAGAGGATCAATATATAGCATCATAAACATCAGTCCCAATCAGTAAAAATAAGGATTCCCCTAGAGTGGTCTGACTTTTTGAATCATTTCAAATTGAAATCAAATCAGACCAATCAGATCATTTCAAAATTATTTCACATCATTCAAAAATCATTTGAATCAAATTTCAAATGAATCAAATCATTGGTTCCAACCCAATGGAAATATGCAGTGTGTATTCAAATAATGCAACCATTTCAGGGTTTCATTATGTCTCCCTTGTTGTTGATTGTCCTTCATTCTCAAAGATAACCATGTTGATTGACTGGCCGTTCTTGTCTCAATTATCTTTTACATAGACCCCAATCACAAGGACTGTGATTAGTCAAGTGTATAGTCATGTGACCCATTGGAAGAGCCCATGCTCAGCTTTATCACCCCGTTACACATTTATTTCACTTTTATAAAGTGCAGTGTGGTACAGAAGCTAGCCTTAGTGCTAGGGAGGAGATGCCTTGACATGCAAGTGAACTTGTTTGAAATGAGGGAGGGCTGTACAAAGTCACCAACCTCTCTTTATCCTCCAGAACCAGTGGCTAGATATATAGATCAAGATGACTGGAGGTGATCCTGGATGTGGTGGGAGACCTTGGTCTTTTTAAGCTAAGGTCTTTAACAAGTCGAAGTTTGACTACGGCAAATGCCTAACCATCGCTTAAGGCTAGGAAATAAAAGAGGAAGGGAATAGGACCCAGGAATACTAATATTTTAGCTCAGAGATTTTTATATGGTTAGTTGGTTGGTTCATTGTTGTTCTTCCTGCCTAAAGAGGCTCCAAATGATATCAAGGTGCAGCATTTCTAATTGTGGCTGAACAGACTGACACAGCTCCAAAGACTCTACCATAGGTTGGCACAAATAGTCTACATAAATATTTGGAGTGAGATGTCTAAATTTGTCCATCTCATGTTTCTTTTGAACTACTTCAATTCTGCTTTGCTCATATTACACAGCACCTTCTTCGATGTAGATTTGTCAAATTGGACAGTCCTATGTCAGTAGCACTTAGCATGGTACAAAATAGGTGCTTAATAAATATTTTTGATAGACTTGATTGAACTTATGATTTCATTGCTTTCAAGAATTTTCAAATGAAGAAATTCCCTCCATTAATATGGGTTGGCATCTTCTCTGCAATTTATAATCTTAGAGAATTGTTTAGAATATCAAGGGGTTAAATCAACCAGCCAGTATGGATTACAGGTCTTCCAACTCTAAGACTAACTTCTGTGCCGCACTGCACATTATAAAAGCTAAATAAATATGTAACAGAGCTGATAAGGTTGAACATGGGCCCTTCCAATGGGCCACATGCTTATACAGTCTCTATGATTGGTTAGATAATTACTAAGCATTTATTAAGTGCTTGCTATATGTCAAATATTGATACAAAGGCAAGAACACTTTCCTGAACTCAAGTAGTTAATTATTCTAAAACTTAAAGATCTGACTTTGAACTTTGGCTCATCTACTTATTTTTGTTGCTGTTTTTTTTATATTTTTGCTATTAATTTTCCCCCACCTATGGATCCCTCCATTATCTTTTCCCTCCACCCTTTCCTTCCCTCTTTATCCTATTCCCATTGATCTACATACCCATACACCTTACTGTACCTCACTTTAACCTGTATTACCCTTCCCTCCTTTATCTCATCCCATCACACACTTTGTCCCTTTACCATTACTCTATACACCCTTCTGTGCCCTACTTTATCCTTTATCCCTTTTCCCTTAATGTACACACCCTGTTCCAGTGCCATAAATCCACACAAGTTTCTTCACCCTACCTTATCCTATTCCCTTCCCCCATCTCTTCTACATTATTTCTTTATAGATTTTGGAGGGTGCTATAACCTTCATGGTATATATATAGTGTTGCCTGGGCTCAGGGCCTCAGTTTCCTCAACTGTAAATATATATTGAAATTGATCCTATTTTGAATCATATAATCTTACTAACTGTATTAAATCAAAGTCTAAATCTTGTCATCAATAAGAGAAAAATTGTAATGTAATGTCAGGACTAGAAGGAATCATGAAGATTATCTTGCTCAATGTCCTCGTTTTACAAAGGAATTACCCAAGACCCAAGAGAAGGAAAGCCCCTTCCAAAATGCTCTTGGGGAGCTGGAAGTGATTTGGTTTCATTTGTTTTTTTACCAAGAAAAATCCTGTTCATCAGTTGATAGAGCATAAGCCTCAAAGTCAAAAAAGTTTTGGTTCAAATCTTGTCTCTGATAATAACATAATAATGTCCATAATAATGGACAAAGTCAATTACCCTTCCTGACCCTCAGTTTCCTCATCACCATTGCCAACATCCATCTCTATCACGGGTTTGTTGTGAGATTAAAATGAGGTAACAAACATAGAGCCCTTTCCAAACTTTAAAGCACTAAATAAACACTAACTACAATTACATATCTTCATAGTACAATGGATAGAGCTCTGGGCCTGGAATCAATACTTCTTCATGAATTGGAATCTGGCCCCTGATACTAGCAATTTAGCCCTAAGCAAGTCTCTTAATCCTGTTTGCCTCAGTTTACTCATCTATAAAATGTGCTCATGAAGGAAATGACTATTCTAGTATCTTTGCCAAGAAAACCCAAAATGAGGTCACAAAGATTCAGATATACCTGAAAAACAATTGAATTATAATCACATTTTTCACCAGCTTTGGTGCTTTAAAAAATAGAGGGACAAACAGGACCCCCAAAAGGGAGGAGAAATTCTATGGCTGAATAAAATCTTCCAAAAAGATGTTGGAGAATCAATCAACAATTGTTTATTATTTATTTACTACAAAGAAAAAACAAAAACAGTCCCTGTCCTCAAGGAAATTATATCTTAATAAGAGAGACAACACATATATCAATAAATATATACAGAACAGAAAAAAAGGAAAAGCTTCTTTTAACATTATAAGACCATTACCCTTTCCCAAAGGATACATCCCCCTGGTCTCAGAGGTTTGGAACTGTCAACTTTTTTCGGACATGTTGGACATGTTTATTTTTTTCCCCACATATATATTTTATTTTATTTTTGCATTTATATTAACTTTTTAATACACATTTCTTTATGAATCATGTTGGGAGAAAAAAATCAGAACAAAAGGGGAAAGCCACAACAGAAGGAAAAAAACAGAAAGGAAAAAGTGAACATAGTATGTATTAATTTACATTCAATCTCCATAGTTCTCTTTCTGGATGCAGATGGTGTTTTCTATCCAAAGTTTATTGGGATTTCCTTGGATCACTGAACCACTGAGAAGAACCAAATCCTTCATAATTGATCATCACTCAATCTTGCTGTTACTGTGTATAATGTATCCCTGGTTCTCCTTGTTTCATTCAGCATTAGTTCATGTAAATCTTTCCAAGTGTTTCTAAAATCAGCTTGTTTATCATTTTTATAGAACAATAATATTCCATTAGTTTCATATACCATAACTTATTCAGCCATTTCTCAATTGATGGGCATCTATTCAGTTTCCAATTCTTTGCTACCACAAAAAAGAACTGCTGCAAACATTATTGCACATGTGGGTCCTTTTCCCTCTTTTATGATTTCCTTGGGATATAGATCCAGTAGTGATACTGCTGGGTCAAAGGGTATGCACAGTTTTATAGCCCTTTGGGCATAGTTCCAGATTGCTCTCCAGAATGGTTGGATTATTTCACAATTCTACCAACAATGCATTAGTGTCCCAGATTTCCCACATCCCCTTCAACATTTGTCATTATTTTTTCCTGTCATCTTAGCCAATTTGAGAGGTGTGAGGTGGCAACTCAGAGTTGTTTTAATTTGCTTTTCTCTAATCTACAGTGATTTGGAGCATTTTTCCATATGACTAGAAATGGTTTTAATTTCTTCATATGAAAATTGTCTCTTTATATCCTTTGACCATTTATCAATTAGAGAATGGTTATAAATTTGAGTCAATTCCAGACTTTAGATGTTTGTCAACTATAGTCATTGATTATTGTGTCATTTGTATCTAACCTATTCCACTGATCCATAGCTCTGTTTCTTAGCCAGTGCCAAATGGTTTTGATGACTGCTAATTTGTAATAGAGTGTTAGGTCTGGTACTGCTAGGCCACAATCCTTTGTATTCTTTCCCATTAATTCTCGATATTCTTGCCCTTTGTTCCAGATGAATTTTATCATTATTTCTAGTTATATAAAATAATTTTTGGCAGTTTGGCATGGCACTGAACAAGTATACCAATTTAGGGAGAATTGTCATTTTTATTATATTAGCCCAGCCTACCCATGAGCAATTGATAATTTTCCAGTTGTCCAGATCTGACTTTATTTGTGTGAGAAGTCTTTTGTAATTGTGTTCATATAGTTCCTGGATTTGTCTTGGAAGGTAGACACCTAAATATTTTATTTTGTCTAACTTTTTTTGTTTGTTTTTCGCTGAGGCAATTAGGGTTAAGTGACTTCTCAGGGTCACACAGCTAGGAAGTGTTAAGTGTCTGAGACCAGATTTGAACTCAGGTCCTCCTGATTTCAGGGCTGGTACTCTATCTACTACACCACCTAGATGCCCCTGTCTACAATTATTTTTAATGAAATTTCTCTTTTTATATCTTGCTGCTGAGCTTTATCAATAATATATAGAAATATTGATTATTTGTGTGGATTTATTTTATCTCCTGCAACTTTGTGAAAGCTGTTCATTGTTTCAAGTAGGTTTTTGATGATTTTCTCAAATTCTCTAAGTATATCATCATATTGCATGGAAGGAACAAATCATTGGTAATATAGAGTGACTCTAAGTATTTATTAAATGCCTACTATGTATCATGCCCTGTGTTAAGTGCTGAAAATAAATAGAAAGTCCCTGCTCTTAAGGGGCTCACAATCTAATGAATTTCATACTTTCCTTTCAGCCATGAAGCAGGTCTCCCCAATATTAAATAGCTTACTCCTTGCACTTACCTGAAACTCACCTCCCTTTGACTCCAAAAGGTTGGGTAAACAAGTACATTTTCAGCCTTCCAGTTTGACTTCCATCTCTGCCAAGCTGTCAATACCAGACCCCAATTTTCCTGGAACAACATGGGTGAAGGAATCAGACTTTTAACTAAACTCCTTTCTAGCTGTATAACTATGGGCAAATCCCCTTCCCTCCCTAAGCTTTGATTTCTTCATCTGTAAAATGTAGACTATTATCCTTAAAAGCAATGTTGGGTAGTGGGTAGAAAGGAGACCCCAAAGCCAGGAGGCTCTCTGACACATCTTGGCTTGTGTGATCTTGGTCACAAGTCCCTTAACCTTTCTTTGACAGAGGCACCTTTCTCAGAACTCCAGAGGAGACACAATTCCACAATTGGTGGAAGGTACTTTGGTCAAAGGAGTCTCCTCATTCAAAAGATTCCCATCCCAGTGGAAGCCTAAGACTAGGCCCTATCCCAAATTTTCAGACTGCCTACTGTGAAAAAAGAACTATAGAAATGAGGTCTACTGTTATGATAACTGAAACTCATTTCACCATTTCTTTACAAAACAGATTGTACCTAGGAAAATAGAGAAAGGACTCATCCCTGCTTGTCAGCACTCCAAGGAAGGCCACCTAGTTACTTTGGCAGATTTCCATCCATGACTGCTGGCTGACATTCCAGGCCTTTCTTAATGTCAAGAATCACAATGTTTAGAACCTCACAGGGATCCTCAGAAAAAGATATTGTTTAGTGTGGAATATTTTACATCATAATATTTGAGTGGGAGGTCAGGTACACACTTTTCACAAAGGATCCCCTTGGAATTCATTAACCAGTGAATTAATTGATGAGTGAAGAAATTAATGAAAATATGTATTAATCATTTATTGCTAAGTTCTAGGAGATACAAAAAGAGAAGTAAGAGAGCATCTGATCTCACAGTGCTATATTCTAATAGGAAGAAAGAAAAATAAGAGTTTTTTGTTGCAAATCAGAAGGGTACCCCCTTACAATCAATTATATTACAATTATATTACAATTAGACCCCCTTACAATCAATTATAAGGAAACATTCAGATTCAGCTTAAATGACTAACAACAAATGTCTCTCTGTTTATATTTTATATATTTGCTATCATGTTGGCTTGAGAGTCCCTGACATGGGATTATATCATAGGTGATACAGTGACTTGAAGAAGCAGTTGGTCTCCCTTTCTCAGAACCTTTCAATGATTCCTCATGGTCTACCAGTAAAGAGTGAACTTCCTAGGCTTGCTTTCAAGGTCCTCTGTGATCTAGTCAAGCTTTGGAATGGTAGATAAAGTTCTAAACATGGAGCTGGGAAATCCTGAGTTTAAATCCAACCTCAGACACTTATTACTAACCTTCATTTTTTTAAATGTATAAATTGGGAATAAAAATAACACAAGCAAATAATACTAATTAACTTCATAAAGTTGTCTTGAGGAAATATCTCAAATTAATCTTCCTAAAGGGTTTCTGACTATATCAAACACATAAATCCATTCAATAAATTCCAGTGGTTTCTGATCAACTCAAGGATAAAATATAAAATCTTGTCAAAGGGATCCCTGGAGAAATTTTGAATGTCTATGTGTTTCATGGACTAAGAGAAAGTTTTTATCACCATCCCTGCAACAACTGACCCTGTTCTATGCATACAACTGCAGAGTACAGGGTGCTCTTAATAGGAAAGGAGAGAAAGCAAGGACCATAGCCCTCCAGATCCTGGCTGGTTTGTTGAGATCAGAGCAGATGGATTCCTTAATATGAGAATAAGAGGGTGAATGTCCCAATCTCCAAAGGGCCATATAGGTCTGTATTGGCAAGTGCCAAGACAAAATGGCTGAATTTCTCACTTGAAGGTGAGAAGGTGACTCCCTTTTGACACCCATTTCCTAATTCCTATAGGGAACTCCCACGTTCTGGCATCTCTGTAAAAATCAAACTTTTCTTCTGAGAGGGAAATCTCAGTTTCATTTTCCATTTTCTTTCTTTTTCTTGAATTAGGGGAGGACTTTGCAAGCATCAAGATTAAAAGGTAATGTGAAAATTGTATAAAATTTTGTCTAATGTCTACAATGCCAGGTATTTGAGATTTATTATAAACCCTAGAAGCACCAGCTATTGAAAGTATGTGTCCTTTTCGAAGAATATTAATTTTTTATAATTTTAGAATTAGATCACGTAGTTACCCAGATGATTTGCTGTGGTCTGCACATCTTTAGTGCAAGATGTTAGCTGAGCATGAAAAGGGGAGAAATTTGGTGCACAGTCCTATTCTATTCAGTTGACAGTAGTCACAGGATTTAATGAAAAGTGATGAGTTACGTATTAACCAAACGAATGTTCTTTCTGATTGAGTCAGAAGGGAAAAGAATCATTCATACTTTAGAGACTTCAGCCAGACATGGCTGCAAACACAATCAATGAATAACAGAAGCATCTTCAAGGACTAAGACCTCTAGAAGCAAAGAGATTGAGCTATGGAATCAAAAGAGCATTGCCCTTGGCAACTGAGTAGCTCAACAGAAAACCAATTTTTAAATAAATATCAACATAATTCTGTTTATAATACAGAACACCAGAGATTGAAAGAATCTTAGAAAACGGAATATCCCAGGACACAAAGCATAGATAGGCTGTGAGTCTTAGGAAAGATCTTTTAAAAAAAAAAAGTCACTTGGTCCAATCTCCTCAATTTCCTTTTTTTGTAAGGAATGAGCTGCCACAGAATTAAAAGTTTGCCCCTCACTTGAAGCTTTTTGAGTGAGGCCTAGATGACCACTTATAGAAATATCCAGAGAGTAATTAGATAAGAAATATCCAGATAGTAATCAGACTAGATCAAGAGTTTTTGATCTCGGATATATAAATGTTTTGTTTTGTTTTGTTTTTAATAATTTGATAATTGCATTTCAATATAATTTCTTTCCTTTGTATACCTATGACTTTATTTGTGCATTTATAGCATCTGGTAGAGAATCCCTGAGGGTCTTTCCAGTTCTAAGAGTCTCTCTATAAATCAAGTGAGACCCCTTGACTCATCACAAACTGAAAACGTCAGGAGGATTTTTCTCAGAAAAGACATTTCCTCATCAACTGACTTCAACTAGTCATGACCTTCCACTATTTTCTCTCCTAAAAAATGTCCCTATGGTTTGTGCCTTACGCACCAGACACTGGAAAATATTTTCAGAGAAGGGAACTGATGTTGGCTCAGTCTTAATCCAGTTCACTCTCATAAGAGTGAGGTCTCATAATAAGAATGAACTTCCAAAGTCTGGCCCTGTTGAGTCGCTATTGAACCTCAGGATGAGGAAATAATTATACAGGATGAGGAATCTTAACAGCACCAAGAGGAAACCCAAACTGGGCAGAAGCCACTGTGTGATAAGTCTACCAGGAATAGGAAATTTGAGCCAGGCCAAAAGGTCTGATTGCTGCTGCTTCCCCTCTCAAGCTTTTAGCCATGGAAAAAGAGCTATTAAATGCCCTGCTACCGGCTGGGGCCTTTAAGTCTGGAACATCTACCAGGCACCTAAGAGGCAGATGTTGTACATAAATCTTGGGAGGTTGGGAGAGGAAGAGGCACAGAAATGGCCTGAGGGTCAGGCCACCAGATAAAGATGGGGTATTGGAGGAAACTGCCTCCTTCTGGTCCCAAGGGAATTGTCAGGAAGGAGTCTCGTAGATCAAGGAAATTCTGGGGCCTCAGAACTTTGAATACTGATGATCCTCATTGGGTTTCATTAAATATAATCAGAGAATGCTAGAACTGGAACAGACCTGAGAGATTCCCTTAGCAGTGTGGAAAGAGCACTTTTTCTAGCTGAAATCCCAGATTTCATGAGTATTCTTTGCCTAATTTCAGACAAGCCATTTTGCTCTTTAGGACCTCAGTTTCCCTATCTGTCAAATGAGGAAATTGGAACATAATCACCTCTAAGAGCCCTTACAAGCTCTACATTCTATAAATTGTTTTACAGAGGAGACTAAAGACCACAGAGAGGAGTTGCTGCAAAATCAGATGCCTTGATTTCCTGCCTTTACTCTTCACACTATACCACCTTCACTTGCCACCTGAGTTCTTTTTTTTGCCCCAAATCAGTAAGATTCAAAGAAGAACAGTTTCCTCTAGAGTTATGGGAAGAAGGGTAGATTTTTCCATTTGAAGGACCTACTGGTAGTTCTACTGTTCACTAACAGAATATTGATTACTTATGCTTAATCTCTGGTAGAGACTTCCAAGTTCATATTGGTCTGATCAACCACAACAGGACACACTTGTGCATTAGGATACCATTTTGGTACTCTTTAAATACGAAGGAAAAAGAACAACACCTGAATGAATGATCTTACTAATCTTTCCTTGGATCTGAATTTTCTCCTCTGGTCCACTGGACCAGATGACCCCTAAGGTTTCTTCCAGCTCTTCCCACCATTTTGCCATCATCCCATCCTCTTTACCCTCCCACTGGAACCTTGGGCTCCACTCTTGGATCCTGGACTCTGCATTATTTTACCAGGACCAGGCCTCCAGTCATATCCTAGTTATTTTCCCCTCTCTCCTTTTTTATCTTCCTTTTATTGTTTGTCTTTCCCAATTAAAATATTAGCTCCTTAAGGGCAGAAACTACCCTGCTTTCTTTTAGGAACAACACCAGCACTTAGCACAATGACTGACACCTAATAAACACTACATCATTCAATCATTCATTCCTTCAAGTCTAAATCCATTATGCTGTGTGACCTTTGCATCTATCTTGGATACCGCTACCAAATGTTTGGTGGTTTAAAAGTATTTGCTTATCAGCTACCAATTTGCCAAGTTAAGCAAGGTACTTCCACCCCTCCCCATTCATTTATTAAAGGAAAAATTTGAACTAGAGCATGTCTAAGGTATCTTTCAGTTCTTGAATTCTCTGTTCTCACATCTATTCTGGCTTTAAAAGAAATATTTTGATGCAGAGTTAAGTGTGTTGAGTCTTTTGAGAAAAAGTGTGCCAAAGGAGAAAATAGAATTCACTTGTAGTTCATAAGAGAAATTAGAATTTGAACTGAACTATTAACTATGGTAGGATTTTAACAAAATTCAGAGTTTTCAGAGAATTCAGAGAGAGAGGGAAACCATTCCAGGCAGAGGGACTGGAAGCAAGAGAGCCTAAGTTAAATTGAAAGTTATAATTTGGCTAAAAAGTAGAATTGATAAGAGTGGGGAAGTAGGTTGACACCAGACGGTAGATGGCCTCCAATGCCTCCCACAATTAGAGTGGGGCAGGCTCTTTGCAAGAGGAAGACTATATAAATGGCTCCTGCCCACCCAGAAGGGGAAAAAAATTCTTCTTTTCCTTTGCATGAAGGCACTTTAAAAATGCAAAAGCGTGCCGGATACTTACAAAAGCCAGGAAGGAAGAATGAACCCAGATGCCTTTCAGGTTCACTGAACAGAACTATTTCTTGAGTCTCAGCAAAATCCCCACCTGTAACATATGAACTTTCTGACCCCTGGAGACTGACTTTGAACAGTAGAATGAGAACAAACCCATCTGGGCTTCCATTGGGGTCACTCAATGTCTTTCCATGATTTTTGGTGGAGTTTGAAGCTTTGCTTACATTTTGGTTCAAAAGGAAAATTCAATGCAAACATTGCTTTTGAAGACATTTTAAAACTTTAGGCTTCAGGATGAAAGTCAAAGTGATAATGATATTTTTTAAAAAGCACAAGACTCAGGAGTCAGAAAGCCAGTATTTTGAGCCTGGCTCGGCCTTTAGCTCAATGATCTGAAGCTAATCTCTTCCCTTCTCTAAAGGTGTCATCCCCCTCATTTGTAAAATAGTCATAATAATGCCAGCCCTGACCACTTCTCATGCCCAAATGACATTGAACAGTTCAATTCAATTTCACACTTATTAAATACCTACTATGTTCCAGGAAGAAGAATGAAGAGGAGAGAGAAGAGAAAAGAGCTGCTCCCTGCTAGAATAGAGGTGCTTAACTACTTTTTTTTTTGTCATGGGCTACTTTTGAGAGTAATGTAAGTAGAAAGAAAAAAAAATGAAGGATTTTGCAAATTTTGTTGAATATACAATCATCAAAATTTTTTTTTACTAAGCTAAGACCCTAGGTTAAGAATCTTTAAAACTAGAGAGATGCAAGATGTCCATGTAGCCCCAGTCCCAAAGCCCATTGATAGGGGATTCTCTCCTTGGTGGGAGAGATGAAGGCTCTGTTCTGAGCTGGGGAGTACTGGGGAGCCCCATCTGCTTGTCCTCTAGCTTATTTGAATCATTATGTCTCTTTGGATTCTGGTGCTTTTGACTTCCAGCTTTGAGAGGGAAGATGGACAAGACCAATCCCACTTTAGATTGCAAAAGGAAAACACTCTGGACAGGAAATGACTGTCTACATCATGTCTTTATCCTCAATTTGCTAATCTAGAGACTGTAGGATGAGATGTCTCTTGACTGACCTGAATTTTCTCATCCCAGTGGGAGAGCTCCATTATTCTGTACTGTTTGATATATGTTCTCCTATGTATGCTTTCTCTGATTTGTTTTGTTATGATTTGAATAAATGCATTTCTTTGCTATTTTCTGTATATGTTCATTGTGGGCCCAGTATCATTTGGTGGGAAAGGGATTAAGCTTTGAATATAAAGCTTAGGGTGCTCTTTTTCCCCAACAATAAAAGAGATCAGAAGTTAGCTTTTACCTGATTACATCCACTAAGGAATATGGGTAAATAGATACAGATAGATAGATATAATTCTAGTCTGCTACCCCTTCTCTCTGAGGAGAGCAGAGTACTTTGGCTACAACTTCTTGCTTCCCCTCTTAGCAGGAATTAAAGTCTGTAATTTATATTACTTACACTAATAGAAATGTTTAAAATCTGTATACAACAATATAATTATATTATCTAATTATATATAATAACATTATATTAATTTTTATAGTTTAACATTTTTAACACAACTTTCATTTATACACTGCTTTAAAGTTTGCAAAGTGCTTCACAAATGCAATCTCATTTAGTCTTCACAACAAACATTTTACAGAAGCAGACAGACACAGATAATAGTTAAGTGGCTTGCCCAGGATCACACAACTAACAAGTATCTGAAGCCAAATTTGAATTCAGGACTTCCCTAATCCAGGGCTAATATTCTAGAATTGCTTCTTTCTTACTTTAAAAAAATAGAAATAAAAGTTTCTTTCCATAAGCCTAATAGGTAGTAAAGCTGGTAAATATAAGCCAAAATGATTTCAAAGAGACAGCAGTTGCTTAGACAATAGAGAAGTTATGTCAACACAACTCCCATCCAAACATCATTAACTAAATGCTGGATTTCATTTTCTATAAGACTTAGTATGCATTCATCAAGCACACATCTAAATAGCAGAGATACCTAAATGGATAGCTAGTTTAATTGTTTTGGCTATCTTTAAAGACCGAATTCAATTAATGTTATGACAGCTCCAATTGACTGAGAAAGTGGATTGAATCCAAACACAGAAAAGAGGATCAGATGGTCCTATAGATATTAATCAAATGATTCCCTACAGCTCCAAAAACACTGATCTCATTCTTAAGTCTCAAGCTTAAAAGCTAAAGATATATAGATATGTACACTTAGATGAATGCATATTTATATGTATCTATTGCATTATTTGTATGTATATGCAATAAACACACACATACATACATATACAAATATCAGTCAGTCATTTAATAAGCATTTATTAAGTGCCTGCTAAATACTAGACACTGTGCTAGGCAATGGGGGATTCAAAAAAAAAGACAAAAGACAGAATTTACTTTCAAATTTGAGACAACATGCAAAGTATGTCCAAACAATGTATAGATAGCACAAAATGGAGATAATAAAAGGGAGTCACTAGAATTCAGGAGGATCAGGAAAAGCTTCCTGTAGGAGGTGGGTTTTTAACTGAGACTTGTAGGAAGGATGCAGTGATGAGGAAGGACAGCATTGCAGTCATGAGAACTGCCTTTGAAAATATTTGTGTATATACAAATATGTGTATGTTTGTATACATCTAAATGCATGCACACACACACACACACACACACACCATTTAGCAATTATAGGTAACATAAAAATTACATAAATAAGCTTTCAGTCTTATAAAATCCTTCCATACCATGTTTTCTTCCTGGCCATTCCCAACACTATGTCAACCCCACTTCCCAAATGGCGACACAGAGCTAAGAAAAATAAAGAGATTTTACCCAAAGCCATCAGGCTAGGGATCAGCAATGGCAAGGATCGAAGAATCATACATCTAGAGCTGAAAGGGATCTCAGAGGCCAACTAGACCAACCACCTCATTTTATATATGAGACACTTCATCCAGACAGGTTCAATCACTTGCCAAGGGTTGTATAGGTATTAAGTGTCTAGGCAGGCTTTGATTCCATGCCGTCTGAATCTGGTTCCTCAATCTAGGTCTTCTGACAGGTTGTTCAGTATTCTTTCTACTGCTGCCAACCATATTGCATGTTATTATAGACTATTAACAATTGAAAACTATTTTGAATCGACTCACAAATCCCTGGTTTTCAATAGCAAAGCAAGAGCAATCCAAATAAGAAAATAATACATTTAAGGCTTTTGTACAGCAGTGTTATTTCCAATCTCAAGCCAAATATGACCTCAAAACTGTTAACAAGGAAGATCTATGTTTCAGTCATTTTAATTCAGTGCCTGTGGTGAAGACTCAGCTCATTTCCTGCTGTTTATTAGTTAAAATTGCCTATCCTCATCCTTCCATAAAGGATTTCATTTTACTGACCTATTCAGCAATTTTACAATAAAGGGACTCTTAAATATCTTCTGATTTATGCTCCAGATTTATTCATTCATTCCACAAATGTCTACTAATCAATCATTATGTTTAAGAGATGAGATATAAGTATTAAGACACAGTCCTAATTCATAAGAAGCTTAAAGTCTTTTTCCCCCTGAGGCAATTGGGGTTAAGACTTGCCCAGGATCACACAGCCAGGAAGTGTTAAGTGTCTGAGGTCAGATTTGAACTCAGGGCCACCTGACTTCAGGACTGGTGCTCTATCCACTACACAGAAGTTTAAAGTCTTAAAATAGGTACAATACTATCATACAAAGGGAGCTAGGTGGCACAGTAAATAGAGTATCAGTTCTGGAATCTGGAAAACCTGCTTTCCAATCCGATCTCAGCTACATGACCCTGGACAAATTTCCTGTTTCCTCAATTTCCTCATCTATACAATGAGCTGAACAAGGAACCACTGCAGTATCTTTGCCAAGAAAACCCCAAATGCTGGTTACAAAGAGTCAGAAATGACTGAATAACAAAATACTATCATATATACAAATGAGTTCTAGCACAAGCCAAGCAGAAAATGATGGATCTTTGAGAGAATTTCCAATTGCTGTCCAACAACCAACCATTCAATCCAACGTGTATTTATTAAACATACAGTATATATAAAGCAATGTACTGGGAACAGAACATACCAAGAGAAATTAACAAAATAGTTCCTGTTCTCAAGACACTGATTTTACTGGGAGGATATGGTAGGTGTACAGATAGATGAAATGAGAATGACAGAGTCAGAAACAGAGACAGAGAGACAGAGAAAGAGAAACAGAGAGAGAGAGATGATAAATGCTGGATGATAGAAAGAGAGATGGTAGATGATGGAGATAGGCAGATGATAGAGAGAGATGATAGATGATATAGAAAGATAAAAGAGAGATGATAGATAATAGAGATAGAGATAGATAGATGATAGAGATAAAGAGGTGATAGAGATAAATGATAGATACTTATGATAAATAGATGAATAGGTAGATAGTTGAAAGATGATAAAGATAGAGGTAGAAAAAAGATAGAAAAATATAAATAAATACAATATAGACACATTATATATGATGCATATGTGTACATTTATATGTGTATATACATATATGTGCTATCTATATCTATGGATCTACCATCTATCTATATGTGATAATTTGAGGGTAAAGAAAGAGCAGCAACTAGAGAGATGGGAAGATGGGAAAGGCTTCCCATAGGAAATGGCACATGAGTTGAATAATAAAAAAAGCTAAAGGTACTAAGAGGAAAAGATGAAAAAGGATATGCATTCTAGGAATAAGGGAAAGCCTGTCCAAAGACATGTAAGTGAGAGGACACTGAATTTAGAGAACAGGAAATAAATCAGATTCACTTTAATGTTGAGTCAACAAACATTTAAGCGCCTTTTGCTGTTGTTGTTGAGTCATTTCAGTCATGCCTGGCTTTTCATGACTCCATTTGGGGTTTTCTTAGGAGAGACATTGGAGTGGTTGCTCATTTGACAGATGAGAACACTGAGGCAAACAGGGTTAAGTGACTTGCTCAGGGTCATACAGCTGGAAAGTGTCTGAGGTCAGATTTGAATTCCCAAAGATGAACTTTTCCTGGTTCCAAACCTAGTGCTCTATCCATTGGGCCATCTTTGCTGCTCCTATTAAGTGGCTACTGTGTGTCAAGCACTGTGCTCAGCCCTGGGAATATAAAGAAAGGCAAAAATAGTTCTTGTTCTCAGAAAGTTCAGTAGAAAATGGGTACCTGGGGGCATCTAGATGGCGCAATATATAGAGCACCAGCCCTGAAGTCAGGGGGACCTGAGTCTTCAGACACTTAACACATCCTAGCTGTGTGACCCAATGCAAGTCACTTGACCCCAATTGCCAAAAAAAAGAAAGAAAGAAAGAAAGAAAGTGGGTACCTGAGGGAAATGGTTGTACAATACTCCTGAAAAAGTCCCCTGGAATCAGATTGTGAAGGTGAACTGGGAGGAGAGATCACATCTGCCCAGGGAGGCCATGGAAGGCTTTGTGGGAAAGTTGATATTTAATTTGAGTCTGGAGGGATGAGTAGGAATTGCTTAAGAAGAGATGAGAGGGAAGGGCTAGACATTCCAGATTTAAAAAGGAGGAACAAAACTCTGCAGATGAGTGATATTAGTGAGTTTTGGTTGGATATAGATTGTTTTTTGTTCTTCGTTCTTGAAGAGGACCTTGACATCAGGGAGATGGTGCCATAACATGCAAGTGAACTATATTTAAATGAGGAAGTGCTATGCAAGTCACCTGCCTCACTTTCCCCTCCATAACTATCTGAGTCCAATAGCCAAATATAGTTCAGGACGACTCGAGATGGCCCTGGATGCAGGGGGAGACCTTGGCTTTTTGAAGCTAAGGTCTTCCATAGGTCTCCATTTGATTGAGGCAAAGTCCATTCAGTGATTAAGACTAAGTAAAAAACGAGGCAGGGAATGGCCTCTTTTGCCATATACATATAGGTGTGTGTTTATACATATATGTGTGTGCATGTGTGTTGTATCCATATATGTATCTATGCATGTGCATATGAAAGTATATGTGTGTTGTGTATATATCTGTGTTTGTATGTGCATGTATGTGCAAATATGTATTGTGCCAGTTTGAGTTTGCATTACATGTGCATGTGTGTGTGCGTGTGAGTGTGTGTGTGGATGCATATATGTGTATATCTATATATCTGGGAGGGGAAGACTCTCAAGGTTTCTAGCCTAAATCAGGACTCCCAAAGGGAGTTGTGGGAGATAAGTTGGGAAGATGACTTGCCTATAATGGCCAGATTATGAAGACCTGAGTATAAGAAAGGGGATTATAGACATTTCATTCATTCACTCACTCACTCATTCATTCAACAAATATTCATTAAGCATCTACCATGTATCACACTGGTGATACAAAGTCTAAAAAAGAAATAGCTCCTGCCCTTAAGCTTGGAGGAAAATAACATTTGCTTAGCCAACTCAAGACATTTACATGTTACTATATAGTAATTTCTGTTAGGTGCAGGAAGTACTAGCAATTAAGGGGATCAGCAAAGGTTCCCATAAAGATGGCACTTTCTGAAAAGAGCAGAATTTCAAGTGGAGGAGATGGGAAGGGAATACAGACCAGACACAGATAACAGTCTGTTCTGAGCAAAGGCATAAGGCAAGAGAGGAAATGTTCTGTACTAGGAATATCACATTGCTAATTTGGCTGGATGGTGGAGTACAAGAAGTTAATATCCAATAAACCTGGAAAGGTAAGCTGGAGGGAGATTGTGATGGTGTTTTAAATGCATATGCTCCAATGAGCAATAGGAAGCTAGTAAAGTTTATTGAGCAAAGGAGTAACTAACCCGATCAGACCTGTGTTCCGGAGACATAAATTTGGCTGCTGTTCTAAAGGTGGACTGGAAAAGGGAGAGATTGTGGAAAAGAGATTTATTTGGAGGCTGTAGCAACACTTCAGGTAAGAGGTGAAAGGCCTGAAGGAAGGTAATGATGGCATGATGGAAAGAAGATGATGGATGTGGTGACATAATTAATGAGACTTGACAATTAAGTGGACAAAAGGGGGTAAAATAGAGGGAAAAACTGAAGATAATTGATTCCTGAATAGGTGCCTAGTGGGGTTTTATCATGAGGGATTAAAAGAGAAAAGGTAGAATGGCTGTTGGACATGTTGAGTATGACATATCTCTGGGACATCACCAATAGGCAATTGGTGAAATTCAGGAGAGTCTAGGAGTTGTATATATGGACCTAAGAATTGTTTGCATAAAATGGTAGTTGAAATTTTAGGAACTGATGAAGTCAATGAGAGAAGAGACAGAAAGATAGAGATAAGAGAGGGAACAGAGTCCAAGATTTAAGCATAAGTCCACATATTGAACATGGCTGATGATTCAGCAAAGGAGACTAAGAAAGAGCAATCAGCTATATTGGCAAACCAACATGGAGAATTGTTATGAAAATCTAGTGTTCAGGGAGAGTCATTTAAGGCTCCTGATCCTCCTCCAATTATTGGAAGATGAAAGCCATCTTCAGATCAATGACCTCATGCTTTTTTAACAGCCGTAATGTGATCATTGAGAAGGCTTTATGCTAGAAAAAAAATTTGGAAATAGGTGAGAGCAATGCTGAGTTGGCTTACCATTCTATCTTTGCAATCATAACTCTAAAATTGGGAGAGACCTCAGAGATTATCTAATCCAAAACTTCCTAAACTGTTGGTCATGACCCCATATGGGAGGTCACATAACTGAATGTGGGGAACACAAAAAATTTGTCAACCATAAAAGATATCCACCAAATATTCCACAGACTTCATTCTTTTTTTTCCTGAGGCAATTGGGGTTAAATGACTTGCCCAGGGTCACACAGCTAAGAAGTGTTAAGTGTATGAGACAAGATTTGAACTCAGGTCCTCTTGACTCCAAGGCTGGTGCTCTATCCACTGTGCCACCTAGCTGCCCCAAGATTTAATTCTTTATGTAAAAATAAACAAGCATATCCATCTTATTTGCATGCAAATTTGCTTTTGTCTTTAATAAATGGTAAAATTATATTTATACAAAAGAGTTGTTTTAAAATATTTCTTTATGATTTATTATCAGATAATGTTTGATTTGTATCCTATTTTACATACCTATATGCTTGGGGTCATATAAAAATTTCTGTGGCAAAAAGTTTAAGAAGCCCTGCTCTAATTCAACACCTTAAATTTGTAGTTAAGAGAATTGAGTTCCAAATGGATTACTTGCCCAAAGTCACACAGTAAGTGACAACAGATAATAGCATTATTGTATCCCACAACAGGAAAGACTCTCTGGTGTTTTGGATTAAGCAAATTCAAGGGCAGATGAAGGTGTACAAGTTATGATTGATTGAAAGCACAAGCCAAAAAGTTGGGCCAAGTTGGTACAGGGTAACTTTAGAAGGCCAAAATTCAAAAGGTTAGAAAAAATGGGGAAAACAATAAAAAAAATGGAGTTTTGGTCTTAGACATTGCATCCCCATATTGGATCAGGAGGCAAGATATAAGGTAGATACATCAGAAAAAATGAACATTTTTCTGATTCAATCTATCTTTGTTTTGCTAGGATAGTAACCTACGGTACCTTCCTTTTACATGTGGATCTCCAGAAAAGTTATTTCAGATTTGAGATATTCTGTGGCTTTACACCCACTCAAAACTCTAACTCACAACCCCTCATCAAAGTGTATTTTGTGATCAGCATTTAAGCAAGAAGCACAGAAATAAGTGTCAAGAAAGATTCCCATTGCACCCTTCCTCCCATGCACACATAAAATATGCTCTCCCACAGATTACTGCACCTGTACATAAGAACACAAACACAAGGAACATGTGATCAGGGAATATAAGGGATACATGGTAGATACTAGGACTCCAAGTGTCCAGAGCAAAAATGGGAAACATGCCTAGCCAGGATAACTCACACCTCCAGTAAGAAAGGGTTGATGATTTTTAGGTGACATAATTTTGATACTCTCTACTAAATTATGGTAGTCAGAAAGCCTCCCTTTCTCTGTCTCTGTCTCTGTCTCTGTCTCTCTCTCTTTTCTCTCTCTCTACAGAGAGAAAACATGGGGAAAACATTCTGACCATAGAAAGTTTCTGTGGTGACAAGAAAGATCCAAACATACACTCAGAAGAAGATAACAAAGTCAAAACTCCTACATCCAAAGCCTCCAAGAAAAACATGAATTGCTCTTAGGCCATGGAAAAGATTGAAAAAGATTTTGAAAATTAAGTAAGAAAAGTAGGGGAAAAAATTGGAAAGAGAAATGAAGGTGATTCAAGAAAGTCATGAAAAAAGGAGATACCAAAAAAAAAATACTTAAGAAAACTAATACCTTGAAAAATAGACTATGCCAAATGCTTAGAGAGATTAAAAAAAACATTGAGGAAAAAAATGCCTTGAAAATCAGAACTGGCCAAATGGAAAAAGAGGTACAAAAATTTGTGGAAGAAAAAAAAAACTCCTTAAAAAGCCAAATTAGAAAAACAGAAGAATAATATTAAGCAAATAGAAGCTAATGACTTTATGGGAAATCAAAAAGCAATTAAAATAAAATCAAAAGAATGAAAAATAGAAGACAATGTGAAATATTTCATTGGAAAAAAAAAACAACTGACTTGGAAAACAGGCCCAAGAAGAATAATTTTAAATTTATTGAACTGTCTGAAAGCCAGTCTCAAAAAGGAATCTAGACATTATCTTCCAAGAAATTACCAAGGAAAACTGTCTTAATATTCTAGAACCAAGTGAAAGGAATGCACCAATCACTTTCTGAAAAAGATGCCAAAATGAAAACTCCCAGAATATTATACCCAAATTCCAGAGCCCTGGGTCAAGGAAAAAATAATGTAAGCATCTAGAAAGAAATAATTCAACTATCATTCAGCCCACAGACAGCACAACACAAGACTTAACAGTTTCTACATTAAGTGATTGAAGGGCTTAAAATATGATATTCTGAAGACAAAGAAACTAGGATTACAACCAAGAATCAGGGGCAGCTAGGTGGCGCAGTGGATAGAGCACCAGCCCTGAAGTCAGGAGGACCTGAGTTCAAATCTGACCTCAGACAACTTAACACTTCCTAGCTGTGTGACCCTGAGCAAGTCACTTAACCCCAATTGCCTAAGCAAAAAGCCAAAAAAAAAAAAAAAAAACCACAAACAAACAAACAAACAACCAAGAATTACCTAGCCAGCAAAACTAAATATAATCCTTCAAGGAAAAACTAGATATTCAATGAAATAGAGGACTTTCAAGTATTCTGGATAAAAAAAAAATAAGACCAGAGCTAAATAGAACATTTGTCTTTCAAATACAAGATTCAAGGGAAGCATAAAAAAGGTTGGTTGATTGTTGTCCTTCATTTTCAAACAAGACCAAAATGACATCGCTATGTTAGAGTCTTGTGCTTGATCTAACCAATATAAGCTCAGAAGGCTCTGCCACAAATCAGGCACAAATGGTCCATGTGAACATTTAGGATGGATTCTCTAAGTTCATACATCTTGCATTTCTTCTGAGCTTTTTAAATTCTGCTTTGCTCACAGACCACAGTACCTTCTCTGAGGAGGGCATGCCATGCTGGGTGGTCCTGTGCCATTGTGTCCCAGCCATGTAATTAATTCAAAAACTCTTAAGACAAACCTTGAGAGTGTCCTTGTGTTGCTTTTTATGAGCACCACATACTTGCCCTGTGTGAGTTCTCCATAAAATACAATGTGGCCAGTCGAACGGAGTTACAATTTCTTCAGTAAAGTTTGAATGTTTGGCAGTTTAGCTTGAGAAAAGATCTCAATATCTGGTGTCTTATCCTTTCAGCTGATCTTTAGAATCTTCCTGAGATAATTCAAATGGAACAATAAAGTTTTCTGGTATGGTTCTGGTATATTGTCCAGGTTTCACAAGCATACAACAATGAGGTTAGCACAACCTTCAGTTTGGGAATCACTCTAATACCTCGCTTTTCTCACATTTTTCTTTGGCACTTCCCAAACACTGAAGTAATGCCTTTGCAACCTCATTATGAAGGTGGACATCCCAGGAAAGTATATTGCCAAGATAAATGAACTTATCCACTGCATTCAAAGCTTGCTATAACCAATGATTCCACATATGGATGATGTAGTGCTGCCTAATGGGATACTTGTGTTTTCTTGGTGTTAATTGTCAGGCCAAAATTAGCCCAGGCAATAAAAAATATATCCATACTTTGATGCAACTCAGCTTCAGAGGCTGCAGTGAGTTCACAATCATCTGCAAACAAAAAATCATGCATCAGAGTGTGGACCACAACATAGCAAGCATTTGCTTGCATTTTGTTTTCCCTCTAAGGCTTTTTTTCTTGTAGATCCTATTTTTTGTACAGCCAGATAACTGTATAAATATTTATACATATATTGGATTTGTCATATATTTCAACATAGTTAACATGTATTGGATGACCTGCCATCTAGGTGAGGGGGTGGGGAGAAGGAGGGAAAAATTTGTAACAGAAAGCTTTGCAAGGGTCAATGTTGAAAAATTATCCATGCATATGTTTTGCAAATAAAAAAGCTTTAATAAAAAAAATCCTGCATCGACACTCCTACTTTAGTTTTGGCTTGTAGCTTTTCAAATTGAAAAATTTATTATCAGTTCAATAACTGACTTTGATGCCATATTTGTTCTCATTGAAGGCGTTTGACAACATGGCTGAAAGAATCATGCTAAAAAGCATGGGAACAAGCAGTTCTGTTTCACTCCATTGGTGACTGGGGAAGTATGGGAGTATCATCCATTGTCCAGAACCCAGGCAAGCATGCCATCATGAAATTGATGTACAATACTGACAAACCTTTCTAGGCAACATAATTTTCCATAAGCCCTCATTACTGGCAATATCAAAGGCCTTGGTCAGATCTACCAATATTGTGATATACAGAGCTCTGTTTTGCTCCTGGCATTTCTCTTGGAATTGTTGGGCAGCAACTGTTCTTCAGTCTCTTTTGATGCCACACAAACTCTCAGATAAATGACTTTCTTCCAGGTGTAAGATCAGTCTATTAAGAAGGACTCTGGAAAGAATCTTGCTAACAATAACTAAGAAATGAGTAAGAAAGAGATTCACCTTTATAGAGATGGACAATAGAGGCATTCTTGAACTCCTGGGACATAACCTGATTTTGTCATATAATCTGGAAATTTTTAGTCAGGTTTTGTATAAGAAATGGGCCTCCCACCTTGTAAATATAAGCTGGAGTAGAATCAGCATCAGGTGCTTTGTCACAAAAAAGGAATCTAATGGCATTCAAACCTACTCTCCAATTGGAACTTCAACTTTTAGAGAGGGATTGATTTCAACCTTAGGTAAATGGTCAATGACTTCAACATCAGTTGATGATGGTCTGTTGAAAACAGTGTGGAAGTGTTCATCCCATTTCTCTAGGATCACATCTTTATCACTAATCAATGTGTCTCCATAAACATTGAGTATTTGAAATTCATCATCAGTCTTTGGCCCATAAATAGCTTTTAAAGCATCACTAAAATGCTTTGGATTGTTACTATCAGCATAAAACTGAAGTTCATCTACCTTCTTATTGAGCCAAGAATTCTGCATCTAAGTTTCATTTAGAAGCTTATCTTCTTTTGGCACATTGATGATAAGGGTCTCCAGTCTTCATGAAATATTTCTTTGACCTCATCAGGGTTCATCATGATGGGAATATAAGCACTGATGTGGCAATAGCATTGTCATGAGCCCTTTATTCACTACAGCTCCCACTGTTTCTATACCTACTGCTTCATCACTCACCCATCACCACAGGTCTTTGAGATAGGTAGAAATGGTGAAATGGTATGGGGGATGTCTTTTGATACATGCATAAATTGGATTTAAGTGAGGCAGAATTGCCCAAAGTTATCATCCTCACTCTCTCTTCCAGAGTCATCACTGTCCGATGGCAGTAAAGAGTCAAAATGGCTGATGATGGCTTGAGATGTGTACAGTGAATACCCTTGCTGCTTTTGATGTCTGGCCAAGTTCTATGCACTCTAACATGCCTGCTTCAGTCATCTTGATGGCCATTGGAACAAATTGTTCTCATCCATCCATTCTACTTAGGGAAGTCTTCACATGGTTGAGATAGACATCCTCTAACTCACAATGGGTGGAAAACTCCTCAGTTACCCTCTAATTGTTTAGCCCATCTGTGTGATTGCTCTGTATGCAACAGCTACTTGAAGTCACAGGTGAGAGCTCAGTGAATCAGGTAGACACCAAAGGTGGAAAACAGCTTTAAGAAGGGCTCGCCCTCACACTAGAGATACTAGTCTTCCCTGAACATACCCTATACCCCATAAGCTTTTCAAGGAAAGCATAAAAAGGTAAACAGGAAAGAGAAATCATAAGGAACTTAGGTTAAATAGTTTTCACTTTTATATAGGAAAATAATACTTGTAACTCATAAAAACTGTCTCATTATCAGGGCAGTTAGGAGTCTATATAGAGACTATGTAGAGAATAGTGTGAGTTGAGTTGAGGGATGATATCTTAAAAAATAAAATTAGGGGTGAGAAAGAGGAATGGAAAAGGAGAAGTAGAATGGGGTAAATTATCTCATAAAAGAAGCAAGAAAAAATTTTTACATTGGAGGGGAAGATAAGGGAGGTGGGAACCTTACTCTCATCAGAATTGGCTCAAAGATAACATACATACTCAATTGGGTATAGAAATCTATCTTACCACAGGAAAATAGTAAGAAAAGGAGATAAGAAGGGGGGATGAGGAATTGTTAGAAGAGAGGAGAGACTGGAGGAGGCAATAGTCAGAAGCAAAACACTTTTGAGGAGAGACAGGATGAAAGGAGAGAGATAATGGAATAAACAGTGGGAAAAAGGATGGAAAGGAGTACAATTAGCAATGATAAGTGTGAAAAAAATTTGAAGCAAGTTTCTCTGAGAAAGGCTTCATTTTTCAGACATTTAGAAAAATGAGCCAGATTTATAAAAATAAGAGCCATTCCCCAATTGATAAATGATCAAAAGATGTGAACAGTTTTTAGATGAAGCAATAAAAACTATCTATAGCCATATGAAAAATGCTGTGAATAATTATTGATTGGAGAAATGCAAGTCAAAATAATTCTGAGATACTACCTCACTCTTATTAGATTGGCTAATAGGACAGAAAAGGAAAATAGCAAGTGTTGGCCAATGAATTGGAGAATGACTAAACAAAACGTGGTATTTGATTGTGATGAAATACCATTTTGATATAAGAAATGATGAGCAGGATGCTCTCTGAAAAACTTGGAAAGACTTAGATGAGCTGATGCGAAGTGAAATGTTCTGTGGACAAATTAACAATAATATTCCAAGATGATCATCAAAAGCAGCAAGGGCATTCACTGTACACATCTCAGGCCATCATCAGCCATTTTGACTCTTTACTGCCATTGGATAGTGATGACTCTGGAAGAGAGAGTGAGGCTGATAACTTTGGGCAATTCTGTCTCACTTAAATCCAATTTATGCATGTATCAAAAGACATCCCCCATACCATTTCACCGTTTCTACCTATCTCAGAGACCTGTGGTGATGGGTAAGTGATGAAGCAGTAGGTATAGAAACAGTGGGAGCTGTAGCGAATAAAGGGCTAATGACAATGCTATTGCCACATCAGTGCTTATATTCCCATCATGATAAACCCTGATGAGGTCAAAGAAATATGACTTGTCTATTCTCAGCAATACAATGATTCAAGATACCTCTGAAGGACTTATGATGAAAAATACTATCTATCCCCAAAGAAAGAACTGATATTGTCTGAAAACAGATTTAATCATACTTTTAAAACTTTATTTTTCTTTAAAGTTTTTTTTTCTTTTGGTCTAAGCTTTCTTTCACAATATGACTGATATGATCATACACTTTGCATAACTACACATGTATAACCTATGTTGAATTGCTCCTCACTGAGGGGATAAGGAAGGAAGGAGAGAATCTAAAACTCAAAGTTTTAAAAATGAATGCTAAAGATTGTTTTACATGTAATTGAAAGGAAATAAAATTCTAATTTAAAAAAACAGTAGAAAAGAAAACTCTTTGTAGTTCTTTTTAAAAAAAAATGGATGGGAATTCTGCATCCCACCCAAAAAAAACTCCTTTTAAGAGATTCTGGCCCCCCCAAAAAAAATTAAAAACAGGTACTGCAAGAAGGCTAAAATAAAAAAAAGCCTCTGCCCACTTAGATTAACATACAAATGAAGTGTAATAAGAACAAAAGGTAAGTGAGGATAGTAAGGTCATTTGCCTTCCACCTTCCTAGTCTGAATTCCTGATCTTATTTTGTATATTCACCAGCAATAGCAATAACCAGAAGGGGGGGGGAAGATAAAAACTATTTTGTTTTTTTTTTTTAATTCAGACCAGCCTAAAACCTCATTAACTCAATCCACTGGCTACTAGCATCCCACCTTCTCTCTAGCAGTCCTCAGTCCTCCCTGCTCTTTCCCACCTCACACATGCTAAAAGGACTATGGTCTCTGATAGGAAGGAGACACCGCTTCTGTTGGTTCCTTCTATACAAGAAAAGGTTAACAATGACAGGAAAACCTATCCTATTTGAAAAGGCCAAGGCCCACCCAAGACTATTGGATGTTCCATTAAAGAATAGAAAATACCAGGTGGCCTGAGGTTCAAGGTATGTTAGGAGGTGGTGATCTGTTACTAATGAAGGATTGAACCTAATACCCGCAAATTGTTTTGGTTAAAGTTTGGCCCCTCAGAGAGATTTTGGGTTGAATTCATTCTTCCCAACTGATATCATGAGGCATCTCCTAGAGAAGGAAGTAAGCAATTTCACCCAAGAAGGTGTTTGGGGATTATTTACAGGGTGTTTTTGTTGTGACTACATCAACCACAAGACCTGGGATTAAGGAAGTGTTTATGTGTATGTATGTATGAGTCTGTTTGTGCACGTGCATGTTTGTATGTGCATGAATTAGAAATGGGTTGCTCATTTGGTAGCATTTCAACTTATCTTTACAAATAGTCTATTGAGGGGCTAAATTCTTCAATTCAACAAACATTTACTAGACACCCAGTATTGTGCCAAATAGCAAAAACAAAACAAAAGAATACAACCCTGAGACAAATAAGCAATTTAAAGATAATTAGAGGAAGAAGAGGGCCTTGACAGATGAAGGAATAGGGAAGATTTGACACACCAGCACAGTACCTGATTGAGTCTCAGAGGAAGCTAAGGACCCTAAGAAGCCTCAATGGCAAGGGATGACATTCCAAGCATGGCAGACAATTTGTCCTTAATCCAGTGCCTGACACAGCAAAAGATAAAACATCAAGTTCAGAAAATAGTGAACAAGCCATTTGGGATAAACTGTAGAGTGTAAAAGTAGATAATATGAAATATCTAGAAAGGTACATGGGAGCCAGATGAAAGAAAGACCTAAATGCAAACTGATGGATTTGTTTATTATCTAAAGGCAAGTGGGAGCCAATTAAAGACTTAGGAGGAGTACCTGTTCTTGAATGGGGAGATTATTTTGGCACTTGTACAGAGAATGTATTAGACACGGGGGAGGTTGGAAACAGGATACCAATCAGAAGCCTGTTGCTGTTGTCTATGCAAAGAGTGATGAAGGTCAAAATTAAGCTATAGAATATATATGTAGACAGAAGGGTACAGAAATGTAAACAAGAAAATATGTGTAAAATGCTTTGTAAACCTTAAAATGCTATGAAGATGCTGGTTATTGTCACTGTTGCTATTATCATTATTTGGGAGCTAATTTTGTTATATGGGATTCAACAACTGTTCAGTAATTCTAAAGTCATATGAGAAAGATCGTGGTGTAGTGTATATGATTTTAGACTTAGAAGACCCAAACATCTCACCTCAAATATTTACTAACAATGTGACCTTGAGCAAGTCCAACAAAAAGAGAGGTTTGGATTCAATGGGCTCTGGGATCTCTTCCAATTCTAAATCTATGATACTATGATATGAAAGAGATCAACTTCAAAAAGATTAAATTAATCAATCGATAAACTTTTATTAAGCACCTCCTATATGCCAAGTATTGTGTCTTCATTTTCTCATTTACATAGCTGTACAAAAAATTGAAAGGACTTTAGAACTTAGAAAATTAGATAATAAAACAACATGTAGAACTAGGAAAAAGAGATATATTGAGGCTAGTACTGTCACTTCAAAAAGCTGTGATAAATTCTTCACCACCACCATCCCCAAAAAACCAAAATAGAGAATATTCATCAAGTTGGGAACTTGTGTCTATTCTTTTTCTTTTAAATATCATATTCATGTATAATCCCGTAAAGTCAAAGAGACTTTAATCCTCCAAGGCAGAAGTCAAGAGTAAATCTGTCATTATACCTTGTTGACCATCTCTTTGAGTGACACTTTTCCTCAGATATAGCAGCAAGGGCTTCATCCTCTCATCCATATATAGTCATGGGGCCAAAAGTCCAATCTACAGACCTGTACACTCATTTCTTAAAAGAGCTCAATCAGCTCATTTTCCCTCTATTTCCTCATCTATAAAAGATGATTAGACTTGATGGTCCTAATTCCTATCCCTTCATTATGTGCCCTAAGATCCTTTCCAGTGCTAACAATCTACATTCCAAGCTTTAGAACTCAATACAATCTGATTCTAAGACCCTTCCAAATCTTCCTCTATAATGGAATATTAAGAGCTTAAGACTCCCCCATTATCTGAGTGTCAGTTCTGCTCTAAAGCAAGTCATATGAAATGAAAAGATACAGTGCTCTGATCATCTATTGGGCTAGAAACTGGATGTGGCAATCTATCAATTTGTGTCTATTCTTTTTCTTTTAAATGTCATATTCATGTATAATCCTGTAAAGTCAAAGAGACTTTAGTCCTCTGAGGCAGAGGGAAGATTGAAGAAATTCCCTCTACTAATGCAGGCTGGTACCTTCTTTGCAATCTAGTGTTAAAGATTTGATTGGGGCACTGAGAAGTCAAGCATCTTGCCCAGAATTACATATTCATGTAGATCGGGGGGGCAGGGGGGAACCTGAACTTAGATCTTTCCTCGCTTTAAGACTGACTCTCTATCAGCCAAAGCATTGCTGCCTCTCAGAGGCTTTCTGAGTTTTGGAATCACAGCTGAATGCATCCCTGAAAGTCAGATACTCATGTTCATTTCCCCAGTTGAAAAGAAAAATCTCTAGAAGATTAGAAAAATATACTGAGTCATATCCCAGCTTCATTTGGCTTTGTGAAAAAACTAGGATTTTTCATTCTCCTGCCAGGATTTTTTTAAGAATTATTTTCAACCTTGAAACTGTGACACTAACTACCAAATAACAAATTTAAAAGCTTTCTAAAAGAGAATTTAAAAAGAGAACAAATGTGATGTTAGCTCACATTCTCTTCCTCAAAGTCATGGGTACTGCTTTATCAGCAAATCTCTCATAGCTAAGAGCTATTGTGTTTGGTTTTGTTTTTAAACTTGTTAAACTACTCAATGAAAACCTAGCATAAAAGGTCTTTAACTTCATCCTGCACTTTGGCTCCATGATTGAAGGATGCTGCCATTTAAGTCCCAGATGGCTATTGAAAATCTATACTGTGTCCAGAGCTTGATTGGCAGGACCATTGTCTCCTTGAAATGGCCCTAGAATGGCAAGTGGCGGTGAGCACCTGAACCCACCTGCATGGGGTGCTGAGTGACAGTTCCAGCCCTATTAAGAAGGAAGGGATCACCAAAGACAGGATCTGTTGGCTTGCACCCACCATGACCACGTTGGAAAAGGGTCATCCAACTAGAGAGTATGTGCAAACCAACATTCCAGACATAATGAAGAGGCTCCCACATCCGTTGTGCAGCCAGTACCCAGCAAACTCAGGAAAGACATTTTAGCTAATGGAAAATGGAAATTTATCAAGCACACCCACAGAGTCCAATGCTGCCCTTCACTGTTCCCTTTTGTTTCAGCTAGGGGAACCAGGAGGAAAGGTGACATTCAAGGTTGTACGCTAATTTGCCCAAGAATGCCAAGAGCAAACATCTTAAAATGCCAGCCAAGTCCTTCTGGAAACTGATTAGAACCATTTGTGTGGTCAGCAAAGATCAGAGCTGCATAAAATGGAACTGAGAGACAATATCTGTTCTGTTCCGAGTCACAGAACACATGCCAGGGTGCCGTCTGACTTTACAACTTTTTCTTGGCCTATTGGGGTGAAAGCGACTGATTAAAAATGGAGCTGGGAATGCCTGGTGAAAAGCCTCCCAGATTGTAGTGAATAGCAGAACTGAGTGTTGGAGCAAATGGCTCCTGGCTCTGTGTCGCAATAGGCGAGAAATCCCAGAATTCACATCTGTCGAACAACAGAGCTGCTTATGCACAATTATCATTATTTTTCTAAATGGCCTCTGGATCCTCCATTTGTCCTTCACGTGGCTTGGACGAGCAATAGGAAAGGGAAAAACATCAAAGTCTGAATATCAGGTTTGGGCTCAAGATACACACACTTGTGTGCACACGTGCATGGGCGCACACACACCTATCTATGTCTAATGTTCAATAAACTATTAAAAACCCCTCTGAAATGGATGGAAAGAGATTTATCTCTTCCAAAACCATTTTTCCTTCACTGGTGTCTTAGGTAAAAACCGAATAAACCCAGAGCATTGAATTTCACTCGGAGAATCACTGTGTGGTCTGCTGTGCTAGCCAGACTTTCCAACCATACATTTATACAGCGGTTACTCAAGTTTGGGTAAAAAAACACTTACCCAATTTCCGAGCAGTCTGTGAATCGTGGAGTCTGTAACAGATACAGAGGAACAGAAAGCGTATTTACCAGCAAAGTTAATCTCTGACCACATGGGAGGGAAGAGAGGGTGAGACTGACACATTGATGGTGTCATGCTGTGAATTCCCCTCTTGCCCTTTCAATGGGCGATGGATGGTGGATGGGATACACCCCCACCCTCGTGCATGACAAGGAATTTCAGAGAGCACCCAGTTCTCTGCCAGAGGTCGTGGTTCATGGGAGGAAACTGGAATGTGAGCTGAAAAAATAAAATGTCCCTTAATGAGGAATCCACAAGTGTACACATTAAGAGCAATTACTCCAAATGCCTCTCTGAAGATGCCCCTGATGATCTTCTGCACTTCCCCGGGATTGTCTGTCTACCTGAAGTCGAAAACAGTGATATCTCCAGCAGGTCTTTGCAAAGTCAGGAGAAATGCTTTGGTAGAACCATCACTACTACCATTGCTGTGACATGAGCCCAAGAAGGATTCCGTGGGATTGAAAACCTCACCAGACTATGTATCACAGTAAGAAGCCAAACTCTAACAATTCAACAATTATTAAGTATCTAAAAGGGGCACAATACTCAGTGCTGGGAAAACAAAGAGAAAAACATGCTATAGCCCTGTCCTCAAGGGGCTTACGTTCTACTAGGAAGTAAGGCTATTTAATACACTCCATTAGGTCACCTCATGTTTGGAGTGCTGGGTTTGGAGTTAGGAAGATCCAAGGTCAAGTCTGATTTTCTAGCTGTGTGGCCCTGGGCAAGCCTCTCCCAGCATTAGTTTTCTCATTTGTAAAATGAGAAGGATAATAATATTTACTTCATGGAGTTTGTTTGGGATTTTTGTGGAATATATGTAAATATATACATAAATATATACGTGTTTATGCATATACATATAGTACATGTGTCATTCTTCAAATTTTAAAGCATTATGTAAATGCTAGCTATTATTTTTCATAAATAGCAAAGTATAATGTGATGGAATAAAGGAGAGATCCCAACAAACTACTCAATGAAAATTTAAGCTAGAGATTGGTGAACAAATCACTACACATGTCACTTTGAGCCTGTTTTTAATTGTGTAAAAAGAGGGAGTGAAACTATGATTTCTAGGGCTTATTGAAGCTCTAACAATCAATGATCATTTGTCTTATGTTCACAGGATCTGTACCGATAGCCAGGCTATTTTAGACAAAGCCCAAATAACCTCAATGATAAAATATAGCTGCTAATACTTTCCCTATCTACCCCAAGAGGTCTTTGGTGAGGGTCATATGAGATATGTCTGAAAGCATTTTGCAAACATCAAATGCCATGAGGTCAAATGATGTTATTATGATGATCCTCAGAGATTAATATTGTAGTTCTGATTCCCTTAGTTTGTATATTGTAATATTTACTGTTCTATACTATCCTGTAATGTAACATAACATAGTACTATGTTTATATATATATATATCACTATACTATACTATAATGTAACAATACTGTTTATATATACATATCTATCACTATACTATAATGTAACATAACAACATAATACTATGTTTATATAGACATATATATCACTATACTATACTATAATGTAACATAGCATAATACTATGTTTATATATATATGTATATATATATATATATATATCACTATACTATACTATAATGTAACATAACATAACAATATAATATATTGTAATAGAAAAAGCACCGGATATGGAGTAAGAACACCTCTTCAAACTGTGCAGTGATTATGACCCAAAATTCTGCAATTCCTTCTTTTCCCATTGTCTAATACATCTTAGTTCTATTCTACATTCTCAATAACCTCTCCAGTCCCTCTAAACTTGCTTGCTCTCTTAGTCCAACACTTCTACTCATTTCCCTTCAGTTTCAACCCTATTGACCAGTTCAACCACATGCTGTCATCTATCATTGAATAATTCACACCCTTGTCGAAGGTCCATACTTTAGTTCAACTGCCTACCTGCTCTTTTCCTAAACTGCTGAACTAGGGTAAATCAGTTAGCGGGCCAAGTGGGTTCACTATACATTTGTGTGACCTAATGTAATATATACTCTAATGTATTGATTCCAACTCCCAAACTCATGACCAGTTGGGTTTCCCTAGCAAGACACTACTTGTCCCTTCAAGAATCTAAGGATAGTCTTGAGAGATTGGGGGTGGAAATGGTATCTTTATAGTGGTATAGATCAAGTCTTCTTAAACTTCTTCCACTTGGGGCAGCTAGATGGTTAGATAGGAAAGTGGATAGAGCACCAGTCCTGGAGTCGAGAGGAACTGAATTCAAATCCAGTCTCAGACACTTAATATTGTGTGATCCTGGTCAAATCACTTAACTCCAATTGCCTTGCAGGAAAAAAAGGAAGTGACTCACCCAGGCTCACATAACCAATTAAGCTTTTTCTACTCATGACCACTTTTCACCAGAAAAATTTTTATTCCAGCCTGGATATATAACTATGTAAAATAGGTATACAAATCAAACATTTACTGATAATAAATAATAATTTTTGACCCCCAAGTTCAATTAGACAACCTCATATAGAGTCGAAATCTATAGTTGAAGAAGCTTTGGATGATCACAGGCTTCTCCCTACCAATCTACTCCAGATATAATTAATTGATATCAATCAATTAGCCAGGCTTAATTACCTTTTAGAAAACGCTATTTACTAAGGTAGTATAGTAAGAATAGTTGCTACAAAATAACACCTCAAAAATCTGCAATATACTTCTACAAGCACATATAGAATGTAAGAATGTACCATTTACTTTTGTTGATGGTATTATTTAGTCATTTTAGCTAAAATAATGTCTTTGTGACACTTATTTGCAGCTTTCTCAGCAAAGATAATGGAGTGGTTTGCCATTTCCTTCTCCAGCTTATTTTACAGATGAGGAAACTGAGACAAAGAGGAAAGTAATTTGCCCAGTATTACACAGCTAGTAAATGTGTGATTGCTTGCTCAATTCCAAATCTCTCTCAGATTCAAGCTGATTTGGTTTTTTATACATAATCCCTAGGATGTGACTAAGTATCAATAGGTCATCAGAAACAAGGGTTTTTCACAGTGTGTTGTTTTGCCTTTAATTTGATTCAAATGAGACAAGATTCCACCTGTTTGAGACACCTAGACATAGAGGAAGGAGAAGTTTCAAGGACATAGTCCTGAGGGAGGAGACCAGATCCTTTAGACCTTTAGCCTTTAAAAGGTTTTTCTCCTGCCTACCCCCAACGTGGTAGAATCTGCTACTCTGTACTCTGTATGGCAATTCAGCAATGAAATTACCAGCAATTCCCATAAGGGAGTAAGGTACCAATCTGGATGCATCAGAGAGCCTCTTCATGGCAGCCAGGAGCATCTGTAAAGGTTGACAGCCCCAACTTCCAATCCAAAGCAGGCATTCATCCCATTTTGCTCTCCAATGGAAACAATTCATTCAAACAAAGAAAGGCTCTGAACAGCCGTCTTTCTTTTTTTTATAAATTCTTAACTTGATGGAAAATCTTGAAGGCCTTTAATTGAAGAGGAAACCCACGGTTATTAAATATCAAATATCACACAGATTTAAACAATGCCAGTATTATTTTTCTGCCCTGATATTAACCTTGTTATTATACATGGGAAAGATGAGAGAGTTGAAGCAATAGCTGTGAATGTCTAGTTTATTTGTGCTCCAGCCCACCCCTGACACCACAAGGAGGACTTTTTTTATTTGATGTTGTGTAGGTAGATATTCCACACATGCTTGAGACAATGAGCTCCCAGGGGTCAGAAATCAGAGCTATTTGATTTGATACAACATTCAGCATAGCACCGGGTGCCCCACAGAATTTCCTAAACAATCCAACCAACCTAACCAATATTGATAAAGCACATTTACTATGTGCAAAACACCATGCTGATTGCTTGTATCACAAAGACAAAACAGATTAAAAAGCACTCCCTACCTTCAAATAGATTATATTCTCCAATAAGCAGAAAATCTCTACACAGATAGTAAAGATATGATAATTTGAGAAAGAGAAAAGCAGGAAAGCAGCACTAATACCCAAGGCAGGTCAGAAAAGGTGTTCAGGAGGAGGTGGCCCCTGAGTTAAGCCTTAAAGGAAGCTCAGAATTCTAATCAATTGTCAAATATTATTGATTCTACTTCCAAAATAGTATTCTCACCCATCTCCTCTCCATTCACAGTTACCATCCTACTACAAGCCCTTATCATTTATCTAATAGAAATAACACCATGTTTTGTGTATGAAGATCTATTAACATTGTTCCTGGGTCACCTAAGAGATGAGCTACAATGTCTTCCATCCATAAATTTATGAACCTAAAATGTCAGAGCTGAAAGTGACCTTGGAACATAGAATAATCATAGATGTGGAGGATCATCAGGGGAAGCCTTTATCAACTTAATAAGTTTCCTAAGTGGATACCCTTTGACCCACCAGTGCCACTGTTGGGTCTGTATCCCAAAGAAATCATAAAAGAGGGAAAAGGACCCACTTGTGCAAAAATGTTTGTAGCAGCTCTTTTTGTGGTGACAAAAAATTGGAAAATGAGTAGATGTCCATCAGTTGGTGAATGGCTGAATAAGTTATGGTGCATGAATGTAATGGAATATTATTGTTCTATAAGAAATTATGAACCAGCTGATTTTAGAAAAACCTGGAAAGATTTACATGAATTAATGCTGAGTAAAGAGAGCAGAACCAAGAAAATATTGTATATAGCAACAGCAAGATTATGTGTGATGATCAACAATGAAAGACTTAACTATTTTCCAGCAGTTCAGTAATCCAAGGCAATTCCAATAAACTTTGGATGGAAAATGTCATCTGCATCCAGAGTTACACCTATGGAAACTCAATGCATTATTTTCACCTTTTTCTCTTCTGTTTTCCTTTCTCATGATTTTTCCCTTTTGTTCTGATTTTTCTCTCCCAACATGACTCATACAGAAATATATAAAAAATGAATGTGCATATATAAACGTTAAAAATAAATAAGTTCCCTAAGTAGCTTATTTAGACTACAGGGCATAGACCTTTATTTGAACATATTTGAAGGGGACCATTGAGCAATTGCTGATAGGACTTTTCTCGTTGATTTCATGGACTGGGGTTGCTTCTTTATACTCTATGACTAAGGCACAGGACTATGGTCAAAAGAACAACCATTCCAATATACAAAAGCAAACTGGTCATATTTTTTTCTTTCTTTGAAATTGTAAACCAAAGCATATTAAAGCAGACTTTCATTTGTGAGAAGCATTGGTAAGGGGGATAGCTTTCTCTCTCCTTCCTCCCCTCCAAGGGGGATTTCCTTCACATCCTGCAGGAAACAGAGGTGACTTCCAAGAGAAGGATACAGTGAATTCCATGTATTTGTTAAATTTAACTGGACTACTCTTTCCGAAGTTACCAATGATCTCTTTTCAAATCCAGTGGTCTTTTCTTGATCCTCATTATCCCTGACCTTCCTATAACCTTCAACATTATTAACTACTCTCTTCTCTCTCAATCTCTGAGATACCCCTTTCTCCTGGATCTCCTCCTGGATCTCTGACCTTCTCTCCTCAGTCTTCTTCACTAACTCTTGATCTAGGTCACTCCCATTAATCCTAGGTGTACCACAGGGCTCAGTCTCAAGCTTTTTTTTTCTTTTCTCCTTATACCACTCCACTTCAGTAACCTCATCAGCTCCCTTGGGTTGAATTATAATCTCTATACTGATGGTTCTCAGATATCCTTATTCATCCCTACCCACTTCATGGATTCCAGAGTCATATCTCTAATTTCCTTTCAGGTATTTCAAATTGGATGTCCAGTAGAAAACAAACTAAATATGTCCAAAATTGAGCTCATTGTTTCCCCCTAAATGCCAAACTTCCCTATTACTGTTGGTACCACCATCATCCCAATTCCCCAGGCTCACAACCTAGGAGTCATCCTGAACTCCTCAATATTTCCCGCCACCACCCCGACATGCAAGCTGTTGCCAAAGCCTGTTGTTTTCACTTTTGCAATATGTCTCTCTGCCCTGACACAGCCTCCACTCAGTGCAGGCCCTCACTCCCTCATACTTAGACTATTGCCATAACCTGCTAGTGGGTCAGCCTACCTCAAGCTTCTCTCTACTCCAATCCATTCTTCAGTCACCCGCCAAAATGATTTTCCTAAAGCATGTCTCTGACCATATTCCTCCCACCCCCACTCCAGTTCAATAAACTCCAGTGGTCCCTTATCACCTCCAGGATCAAATACAAAATGCTCTGTTTCGTATCCAAAGAACTTCATAACTTAGCTTCTGTACCTCTGTGTGTGTGTAGCTGTCTCTCTTTCTCTCTCATCTCTGTCTCTCTCTGTCTCTGTATCTGTCTCTGTCTGTCTGTCTCTCTGTCTCTGCCTTTGTCTCTCTGTCTCTGTCTCTCTCTGTCTCTGTGTCTCTCATACACACATACACACACACACACACACACACACACACACACACACACGTTTCCTTACTGTTTCATGAACAAAAACCACCATGTCTCAGCTCCAGGCATTTTCTTTGGCTATTCTCCATGTTCTCTTTCCTCATCTTTGTCTCATGGCTTCCTTAGAAAAGTAGCTATCTTATAAAAGAAAATTAAATAATCTACCCAGTATTGCACAGTTAGTAAGTATCTGAGGCTACATTTGAACTCATGAAGATGGATCTTCCTGATTCCAGACCCAGAGTTCTATCTACTGTACCACCTAGCTGCCCATAGCAGTTGTCTTGTGGGTAATGCCTCAGTTCAAGAGTTCCCCTGTTCTAAAATCACTAATTTCCAAGAGGGAAGATTTATCCAATAATGTACTTCCTGGGAAATGAAGACAGTTACTTACAAAGGAACAACCTATGAGTGAAATACTAAAACCAAACACAAAGGGGGAGCAAGAACTCTAGACTTTGCTGTGACTATTGCTGTCCTCAGATGGTATCAATCCATGAGAAAGGGGATTGCTGGTGCAAGATCCACTCAAATTGTGTTTTCTTTCAGGAAAAATATAATGACTGATATGGAACTATTAGTGGACCCTGCTGTCAATTTTTTGCAGCTTGTGCTTTTTTTAAAGTGATGAAATGAATTTTATACCTGATACCCACAATTTGCATGAATTGGTCTTGTGGGAATTGGGGGCCCTCCTGGTCTATATTGTGCCTCTGGTCCCACATGGCTCCAGAAGAGAAAGTGAGGGTGGTGACTTTGCACCTTTCTCACTCAAATCCAATTCACTCTCATGTCATGACATCACCTACCTGATATTATAGTCCTCTTCAAGAATGAAGGACAAAAAACAACTCTAATGTGAGGCAACGTAATTACCATCTCTATCATCAGAGTATTTAAAGATTTTCTTGGAGCGGTTCAGATGTGTGAAAAAAGAGAAAATGATCTTTTGGCAAATCAGATCTCCTGGTATAATCAATACACCTGGAAGGTCCTAAGCCAAAGGTTACATGAGAATTAAAAGGACCTTTCGAATATAGAATATTCTTTCTAGAGGAAAGCTTAGAAATTCTCTAGTCCAGTCTCTTTATTTAGGGTTCTTTCCACTATACTCCATAAGTTCTATGGACCAAGACAGCAAACTCACAATTATAGAGACATCTAAATTGTCCCAAAAGTAATCTGTGGTGTGTGCACATTAGTCCAAAGCCTTTCATCTAGCAGATCAAGTAAGTTCTTTGGGTTGGAAGGTGAGTGGATGAGGATGAAGGAGTACCCCACATTTGTAAGGAAATGCTGTTTTTGCAGGTGGGAAATGACTACATTTTGACCAGGATCAAATTCATGAGTTATTGCCAGGCTTGCAAGTATTCACATGGTGAAAATCCCCAGCTTGGCCAACTCTACATTCACTAACTTTTGCCACACACTTATTGCTGTAAGTCTGAGAAAATTAAAAAAATATAAGACGAATTCGATTAAAATCCAAATGGATGGCTTCTTTCCCACTCCCATGCCATTTGAGGGCGTTTTGCAGCCTACCCACTCTATCTTTTATACATCTATTTTTAAATCCTGTGAGCTTAATGATCATGATAAAACACATTAAATCCTTTATGAAATTCCAGCTACAGAAAATTACAGGGAAATCTGGGAGGTAGGATATGGAGTCAGTGTGGCTGTGCCAATGATTAAGAAGTGTTGGGTTGGCTTTAAAAGTTAAAGTTCTTCTGGGTAGAGGCAATGAGCCCCAACATGTGTTCTTTCTGGTATGGTAACCCCAACTCTAAACTCTCTAAGATAGCACCATAGATATAGTACACAGGAAGTCAAATGAATTTTTTACAATGATGGAATAAAAAGAATATGGAATTTGGAGTCAGGAGACCTGGGTTCAAATCAATGAGGGGGAGGATAGAGTACAGAGCTTCAAATCAGAATGATCCGAGTACAAATCCAGCCTCAAACTAGCTTTGTGATCCTGGGAAAAATCACTTGCCACTGCCTGCCTCTGTTTCCTCAATTGTAAAATGGAGATGATGATTATAAGAAAAACAAACTGCCATAGTTGTTTTGAGGATCAAATAAGATAATATTTGTTAAAGCATTTAGCAAAGTGCCTTAACACAGTAGATATTTAATAAATGCCCATTTCCTTTCTTCCTTCTTCCTCAGAGTCTAGCATAGTGTTCTGTATCCTAAAAGCTCTCAAAAAATATCTATTGAATCAGTTAATGAATGAATAAAACAATAAAGGACTGTAACAATGCCAGCTGTATTCCATAAAGCTATCTGGACAATTTGACGAATTGTGGGACTCAAAGAGCTATACAAATAAGTGACATGAGTAAGAAGGGCCATATATTTCTAAATGTACTCATACTGCTTACTTATAAAAGGGACTCCAACAAGTCTTTCTATTTATTTTTAACACATTATTTAAATGCTTTCTAAAAGCAATGCAATAATTTTCTGAAATACCAGGTTTTTAAGGCAAAAAAATATTTCTGTTTGGGGGGAACCCAAACATTTACAAAAGGGGTTCTGCAAATTCTAATTAAAATACAGGATTCTGGAAATGCCTGAGGTACAGTTTCATGAGGGGCAAAGCTAGGATAAGCTGTTAAAATAGGGATTAGCTCATGTTTCTGGGACCACACTCATGTAAGTCACAATTGAACAGATTTTGAAATTCAGTGATAACTGAGTAAAGGCAGCCTGAGACATAGTGGAAAGAGCCCTGGACTCTATTCATAGTGGAAAGAGCCCTAGTCTCTATTCGAGTAATAATCAGCTGTATGATTTTGGACATTCATTCCAAATCCTTTGCAGCACAGACATTCTGTGTTCTAAGGTCCCTTCCAGCTCTTACTCTCTCTGTTCTAAGATCTCTCCCAGATCTAACATTCTGTGTTCTAAATACTTCAAGAGTAATTACAGGCAGTTTCAGAGATTTTAATGAATGAAGAGGATAAATGGTAAAATGTATTTAACTGGCAAAAGCTAAAATATCAAAAGCAGAAATTCTGCAGGAAGCACAAGGATACATTCTAAGACATGGAACCATTTCTATGCCCACTTGTCTTTTTTTTTTCAAAAAAAATATATATGATAAGAAAAGGAGGGAACCAGGAACAAAATCAGGGCAAGAGAGAACAGAAAGATAATCCTGAGTGTTTTATCACCATCTGAGACTTGTTAAGGAATTAAGAGGAAATAACTCCAAAGCATGAGCCACAGAAGATTTGTGGAAAGACATGGTTGAGAATCACAAGGGGTGAGATAGGATGGAAGAATATTGATCTGCAGAAGTAGATGTGATTTAGAAGCTATTAGATCGAGTGAATAAAGTGTTAGACTTATAAGGAGAAGTACCAGAGTTTGAATCCTCCCTCAAATAATTATTATGTAAGTATTTAGTATTCTTTTGAGTAGGAGTAAGGATAGGTGTTTTTTTCTGGTGTGATCATCTCAGTTCTAAACTCTACTTTCTAGGTCAACCGCATTGAGATAGCACACTGGAAATAAAATGCATTTCTTAACAGTGGAGTAGAAAAAACAGAAGTTGAGAGAGGGCAGGGGAAGGCAGAGAGACAGACACAGACACAGGGAGACAGATGCAGAGAGAGACAGAGAGACCCACCAAATCATCCTAATTCTGTGGTCAATCATCTAGGGTGATCACTGGTGATCAATAAGAAGCTGCTACATCATCTCAAAACAGATACATTCTTTAGTCAGGAATTAGAGTTTATGCCCACAGAAAGGGACCAGGAAAAAAGCCCAGTTCCATGGGAGGTACCCCATCATCCTCTTCACATAAATAATAGTAAGGACATCCATTTCTATAGCATTTGAGGGCATACAAAATATTTTCCTCCCAATGTCCTGTGAGAGAGATGTCCCTGTTTTCAGGACTGGAAATGGATACTTAAAGAAATGAACTTACTCACCTAAGATAGATAAATAATCACACGATTTAAACCCAGATCCTGTGAGTCCAAGTTCAATACTTCTGATACTTAATTCTTTCTTTTTAATCATGCTCTCATCATCCATTAATTCATTTTACAATTGTAGATGCATTCTCCTGTCTCTAGAAAACCTAAAGGAAACTGGAAATTTAGTGATTATAATTTGTTTGGCATAAGCATTCAAAGAGTATAGTTCTGGAAGGAAAAAAATTATCACAAAAGTAAATCTAGTGTAGCTGGTGCTGATGCTTTTACATCTCCAAATACGTAAGCTGCTAAAGAAAATTAGTTAACCAAAAAGAAATTTTTTTTTAAATTTTGCTTGAGAGACCAGAAAAGGGGAAATGTTAGGGGAAAAGTTCATAACATTTGAATTATCATAATATGGAAGACCATGCAATTCCAATAGACGTGATAGAAAGTGCCATCCACATCTAGACTAAATGTGGATCAAAGCATAGTATTTTCACGTTTGATACTGTTGTTGTTGTTTGTTTGCTTATTTATTTTTCTTGTTCTTTTTCTTTTTTTGGCCTTTTGATCTGTTGGGGGTTTTTTGGTTTATTTTGGGGGGGTTTTGGGGAGAGGGGAATTTGCACAGCATGCTGAATATGGAAATGTGTTTAGAAGAATTGCACATATTTAACCTATTTTAAATTACTTGCTATCTTAGGGAGGAGAGAGATGGGAGAAAAGAGGGAGAAAAAAGTAGAACATAAGGTTTTGCAAAGGTTAATGTTGAAAATTATCTTTGCATGTATTTAGAAAAATAAAATACCATTAACATAAAAAATATGGAAGACCATGTGAAAAAGGCTCAGAATAATGCATTATCATTTCCAGACAAAAACAAGAAACATGCATTTTAGAGTTCTAATACATGACCTATGGCTCCAAAAATTATGGATTCAGGGAGACAAGGTTGATCTTAGGGGCTAATCCTTAAAAATCATATTTCCCTTAATCCATTTATGCCATCACCATTATCTCCCTATCTGGGAAATCTCCAAATGTATTCATGTCTAGGTAGCCACAAATGTAAATAATAAGACACTCAGATCTTGTAGGTACTCAAGGTAAAAAATGAATGTATAGGGGCAGCTAGGTGGCGCAGTGGTTAGAGCACCAGCCCTGAAGTCAGGAGGACCTGGATTCAAATGTGGCCTCAGACACTTAACACTTCCTGGCTGTGTGACCCTGGACAAGTCACTTAACCCCAATTGCCTCAGCAAAAAAAAAAAATGCATGTATAATAGAAGACAGCTTTGATCTCACTCCACTGGAAATGAAGTAGGCACCAACTACTTTGAGGAGCCCATGAATAGATACTATAAAACATAAAGAAGTTTTCATAAAAATTTACAAATTCTCTTCTGAAGAACACTAAATTTGGGGTTGTCAGTGGAACAATACTTTGATATTCTTATGAAATCCCTTTCTCCCAGCTTTTTACACAGTCACTATCAAACTCATAGTGCTGGTCAGTGGTTTGGCTTCCCCAAGAATATAAACATAGTTTGGATAAACTGAAGTCCCTTGCCATCAGACCTGAGTTACCCAAGTAATTCCTGGTAATAATGAAGAAAAGAATACAAGACTCTTAGATTTAGTCCATTACTCTTCTTTCACCAAATCATCTTATGGACAGACCTTGCCACTGAAAACTAATGGATATAATCACATTTTCGATGATGAAGTGCTTTCCCAATTTTAGAATAACTGAACTCCAGAGAGCTCATGAATTTGATTAGGGAATTTTGCCAATCAATACCTTTCATATGCAACAGACAACAAGCAATTATTAAATATCTATTGTATGCCAGGCACTGTGCTAAAAATAACATGCTATTCATTTTTATATTTTAGATTTTAATATTTAGAGGGAAGGAAGGAAGGATAAATATAACCCTCGTCTCTGAGTGTTCCTGGATGAATTTATTTTCCGGACATAAAGACAAATGAGAGGACACTTTCTGGCCCTTTTATGATCTAAGCAGCAGCTAAGTGGTACAAGAGGTGATCCTAAAGACATGAGTTCAAATCTTCCCTCAGACACTTATTATATATGACCTAGAGCAAATGACTTAATCATTCTCAAGTTCAGTTACCTCATCTAATAACATCTACCTGTCAGTGTTGTTCAGAAAATAAAATGACATAATGTTGGTAAAATTTGTAAAGTTGTTTTTCAACTTTAAAATCAGACATAAATACTTGTTATTGTTATCATTAAAGTATATGAAACCTGTGATTCATTTCTGAGGAGATTCCAACACTTTCTTAATATAGAATTGGCCAGATATGGCCTTAGAAAAACTAAAAACTCATAGACTTAGAAAGAACCTTGAAATATAGAACTTCAGAGCTGGAAGGGATGGCTAAACATAGAATGTCAAAGCTGAGACAATCCTTAAAGTCTATTGATCCAATTTTCTCATTTTAAAAATGAGGAAACTGAACCCCAAATCTGTCCAAAGTCACCTAGCTAGTTATTGATAGGTCTAGGATCAGACCCTTCTCATTCTCATGCCAGAGTTTCTTAGATTCATAGGACTATCAAGATGCCTTTCTAGAGTTTCTGCAATTTCAGAAAGAGAGGTGCCATGTGGTGAGATGCTTTGTGATTTTCAAATCCTTTGGGCTACCAAATGTACTAGCCAAAGAAACACTAAAAACACTCAAATTAAATTTCTCACAGACCACAGACTTAGCAATATTTTCCTCCCCTTGGATTTTGCCTAATATTAGAAAGAAGCTTCAAAACAAAATCTAAGGCAAGAAAAAGAAATCAAAGAAACATGATAATCCAAAGTAATCCCTTCTAACATAAAATCAAGGTGCAAGTAATTAAATAATTTAGATTTGAAGTTGCCCCAAAATTAAAGATATTGCTAAATCCACTGACATTCAATTCAAGAAATATTTATTTAGCCCTTACTATGTGCAAATATATGTGCTTGGTGCCAAGCATACAAACATGGACAATGACCAAGTCCTTGCCTCCGAGGAGCTTATGGTGGGATACACTAGGTACCCTGATAAATATGATATAAAGTTGAGTATAGTGGGAGAACAGGACTTCAAGGTATAGCACTCTAGGAAAGTTTGAGGAAGGAGGTTTTGTGGGTGTTGGCTGAATCATAATTGCCATTACGACCAATCTATTAGTCATCTTACTTTGAACTTCAAGAATACATAATTGTGTAATTGTGGGTACTCCCTCACTGGCACAGATTCCAGTCTCTCTATGATTTAATAGACCATATTTGAGTGCTCCTGAGGGAGGGGAGAAGAGGAAGAATGGGCAAGGGGATGAGAGAGGAAAAGAACAAACATTTATTAAGCAAACTGAAGTATATTTACTTCTCTTTCTAGCTCTTTTTTATTTTTTTGGAACATGGCTAATACAGAAATTTGGTTTGTATGACAATACATATTTATAATGAGTTTCCTTTTCTGGATTTTTTGTATGGTTTTTTTTTTTTTTTTGCTCTCTCAATGGTGGGAAAAGGAAATATAGAAAGAGAGAATTTGGAACGAAAAATTAAACTAAATTTTTAAAAAAAGAAATTATGGAGGGGGCTAGTTTAGAGAAACCTGGAAGAATTATATGAGCTGATGCAAAATAAAGGGAAGAGAAGCAAGAGAACTAATCATACAATAACAACATTGCAAAAATGAACAATTGAACACTTAAAAACTCTGATCAATGTGATAATTAGCCACAAATGCAGAAAACCAATGATGAATACTGCCCACATCCTGACAAAGATGTAATGGACTAATATGCAGAATGAGACACAATTTTAGACATTATCAATATGAGAATTTGTCCCATTCATTGTATGTTTGTTGCAAGACTTTTGTTTTTGTTGTTGTTGTTTGTTACAGGAAAAAGAAGTCAGAGGGAAGGAAAACTAATGTTCTTTGATTTAAAAATAAAAGAAATGAAGGCTCTTTGAGGGGCTGAACTGTGTTGTTTTTGTATATACATCCTCAGTATTTAGTGTGGTGTTTGGTACATAATAAGTACTTAATAAATGCTTACTCATTCATTTAGACCTGGTATGTGTGTATACATATATCATTTCTATATTGCAAACATTTCACGTTGGGTACAGTCTTCAAGAGCCCAGGAAAACATTTGGGTCACCATAAAGCCTTGGTTTAGGGCCTCAGTAGAGATTTTAGTCATCTTAAATGAAAGAAATCATGGTACAACCAGAATCTTGATAAGACATTATCTATCCAGAATCTTTCTTCTCTAAATTCTAGGGTTGAAACTCAAATGGCCATCTTCTCATCCAACTTTCTCAACACAATTGCAGATAACCTTTTTGCCAAGAAACCAAGACTCCATTTTCTTTGGCTGGATCACCAGAGTCTAGCTCTAGAACACTTCCCTTGGGAACCTGGGAAGTGCCATCATTCATGCCAGGAAAGTCTCCTTAACAGATTCCGTTCGTGTGACCTTCCCACAGGAGCTCCCACTCACCTCCTTCCAAACTCTAGATGCATTACCCTGATGGATCCAAGAATTTTTCTCCTTTAATATTTTCTGTCATCTTTCTTAACTGGAGGTTAAGATGAATAGTCTCCAAACAACCACCACTCTCCTTTTCCTGAAGTTGACCCACATAAGTCAAGGCATCTGTTTTCCTGTTAACAAACCACGCTTTCTTTGAGAGAATGGTCAGAGAAGCCATGTGGAGCTGCTTTGCACTCACATGAGATCCATGGATATAACTAGTTCCAATCTCGAGGAAATTATCATGGTATTGGGAGAACTTCACAAATCTCCTCAGAGATTTTCTCCTTCTCTCCAGAGCCATGTATTCTGGAAGCAGAATCCTAAGGACCCTCAGACACTTCTCCTTTCATTCTGGGCTCCCTTAAAGGAAAAAAAGGGGAGACCTGCAACTTTTGGCTGCCGGACTCCCTTAAGTCTTCACTCACAGCATAGCACGGAGAGCTGGCAATTCTCTTAACGCCCACATCTGCTACACCGGCCACAACTGATTTATGTTTAATATCTCAAAGGCCTGTGGTGCCAGTCCCATGTTGAGCTCTGGATGGTGGTGGTCTGTCTGTGTTTGTTTGAAATTGGGCCCGGAGAAGCTGACTTGGAGTAAAGACTCCTTGGAATGTAAGCCAGAGAGTTGTCCAGACGGCTCTGTCAGCAAGCTCAGGAAACTGGCTGAAAAATATTGGGAAGAGGCCCAGTTTCTCAAACAACCTGTGGAGCTCTCATGAGAACACACTGTTTGAAAAGAGAAAACTAAATGATAATCTTAATTACAGGCATTTTTTTAATAAAGAACCATTAATGATATTCCCTTCCCCTCATAATTTGAAGCATATCTCCGTAATTGACTTGACCAAAAAAAATAGGTCTGGAAAATACTAGAAAGGTTTGATTTTCATGTTTGAGTCCCAATTTATTTTTCCTGAGAGAGATGAGATTTGAGTTCCTTAAAGTGCCAGATTTCTAGTAAACTTCCAGCACCCGTCCCCTAGTCTGTACAGACACAGTCTCCGGGACCTTAGCTTTCAAAGTGGATCCGCTCTTTACAAGCATGACCTTTAAATTCCTCCCAGCACAACTCTAGACAATGGTGAATTGTTGTCTCAAGACAACATCCCCAGGTGACTCGGCAGCTTGTATCTGTGACAGTTCCAACATTTCTCCTTTTACATAGGGCTAAGTTTGGGTCACTGGAGGAACCACATAACTTCAGATGTCACAAGATGTTGGGAACCTGAGCAAACATCACACATCCTTCACCATGAGGGATCACTTTGCAGCTTGTTGGAGTCCTGGGTAAATGGATTTATATGGGAAAGATGTCTTCATCATCCTCTCACTTGACCTTTTCCTTGGGTACATTAATGTGATGTTACTTAAGATGGTATGTTTATTTCTAGATCTCCGCCCAATATGTATGTGGAACAGTCATTAGACACTCTTCCCCCTTCTCCATTCATTAGCAAACTTGGGGAAAGTTAAACATATTGTAGGGAGACATTTATGCCTCTTATTTCTCTCAATGCCCATGCTATGGGAAATCCTTTCATAGTTCCTTCCTAAAGCTGATTATAGAAAGTTTTTTTTAAAGTTTTTTTTTACTTGTTCCAAAATCTCCCCTGTGGTATTGTTAATTATCAAAGAAAATATCTATTGCTGAAGCCAGAGGCTGTGATAATCCCATCAGAGTACAAAGATTTTTATTTTTTTTTTATTTTTTAAAACATGAATCATTCCTTAATTATTTCTATTCTTTCCTTAACCCTGAGAAAGATACCAAATATATAATCTCCTAGGCAGAAAAGGGAGATGTGTTTTCTCTGTCACTTTCATCTATCCCACCCTCCCATTATTCTTTTCTCTCCACTATCACCTATGTAATTCTTACCTATTCTTCAAGACCCAGTTCCAATATCACCTCCTCAGAGAAGTCCTCCCTGGTCAACATTGCCATAAGGTTTTCTTTCTCCTGGGAATCCCTTTAAGACTCATTTAGCTTTTGATGAAGTGCAAAGAGTACATTTGGTGTGAAGGAAAGAGCATCTAAATTGGAGTCAGAAACCTGTGCTTGAATCTGGCTCTGTGATTCATCTGGGTCTAATAATTCTTAACTGTAAAATGAAGAGTTTAAAAGTTTCTTCTAGTTATAAATCCTATGATTTTACATGATACATTATATTTTTAGCATTTTTTTCTTTTAGCTCCTCCAGTTAAATAGGATTCTAGCAGTCTTAAGAACAATTCATCTGGCTTTATATATTCCCTACAGAAGTAGGATCTGAGTTCAAATTTAGCCTCAAACAATTACTAACTGTGTGACCTTGGGCAAGTCACTTAATTGTTGCCTACCTCAATTTCCTGTTATTAAAAAGAGGATATAATATATTTTAGCATAATTAACATGTATTAGACTACTTGCCATCTAGAGGGGAGGGTAGAGGGAAGAAGAGAAAAATTGGGAACAGAAGGCTTTACAAGGGTCAATATTGAAAAATTGCCCATGCTTATGTTTTGCAAGTAAAAAGCTTTAATAAAAAATAAATAAATAAACTAGAAAAAAGAGGATATAGTAGCATCTATCTCACAGGTTTGTTGTGAAAATTAAATGAAATATTTGCAAAGTGCCTTGCATAGTACCTGGAATACAGTAGAAGTTTAATAAATGCTTATTGCATTCCAGGTGTAGAAAATGCATACTCAGTAAATACTTAATGGATTTGTCTCCCCCTTCCTGGCCCTGCAGAGGTATCAGCAAATGTGAAGAAAGCAAAGTTATCTTGCAGCTACCTCATATTGCCATACAAGAATAGATTGTTCACTTTTTCAGTGAGCATTTACACCTTGAAAATTGGCAAACTCAAGTCTTGATTTATTGTTTTATTGATTGTCTAGACTGAAGAAAATATTAATAGTGTGAATTAAACTTTAAAGCAAATTGTAGTCACATTGAGTTTTCTATTTATTTTATTTTTATTTTATGAAATAAAAAACCATTTCCATAACATAGTATGATTTTTTAAAAATGGTTACATTGGTCTTTTATTGTCCCCTTCCAGAGAACTGATTATTAAACATTTATCAGCACACGCTTAAGAAAAAAACTACATATACCTCAGTTTCCACTTCTGTAAGGATAAAGACAAGAAGTTGTGAGTGGTTCAAGGAATCTGCTTTACTCTTATCTCTCCATAGTTCTACCAGTCAGACTCTAGCTACATCCAACCTTAAGCTCATGAGTCTCATTATATCTATCAATGGCCACAGTGGCTAATTTTCCATTCTCTGGAGATATGAGCAACATCATACATCCAGGAAGCGTTAGCTTTGGAATCAAAGGATCTGGGTTCAAATACTGGTATTATTTCTTTTGGCTGAGGCAATTGGGGTTAAGTGACTTGCCCGGGGTCACACAGCTAGCAAGTGTTAAGTGTCTGAGACCAGATTTGAACTCAGGTCCTCCTGACTTCAGGGCTGGTGCTCTACCCACTGTGCCACCTAGCTGCCCCTAGTTCTGTTATTTACTACCCGTCTAACTTGAAGCAAGTCCCATAATCTCTCAACCTGTTTCTTCAACTATAAATTGAGAGAGTCAATAGGTAAAATTCTTTACAAATCTAAAACACTACATAAATGCTAGTTCCTATTACTGTTATTGTTTTTAAATTCCTCTCCCCTTGCTGCCATCACAGAGACCAAGAAACTGCTATATGATCCCAAAGCACCAAGTTTTTCAATGCCATATCAGAGCATATGTGGCCAACTAGAATGTCCCAGGGAGCTCAGTTCAGTTCCTTGAACCGTCCTTGTCTAAAATGCCTTAACAATTACATTATTATTACCTTCCTTCTAGCTCTGGAAAAGACAAATTTCATTAGTCACAGAAAGGAAATTCTTTCCACTCCCCTCCTAGACTTAGTGCTCGTCTAATTTCCTTAGAGTCATTCACTATCACAAATGCCAATAAATGTAACTTTAAGTAGGTCAAGTATATGAAGTCAGAACCCCTTCAGACACCCCAAAACATGATTAGGTATTCTCCCTGAAATTCTACCCCTCTACCATTTACAAAACTGAAGTAGAAGATTGAGAATCAACTTGGGTCAATAATTTTAAGAGGTCAAGTATATTAACTGAGAACCCCTTCACATACCCCAAAACATGATTAGATATCCTCCCTGAAATTCTACCCTTCTACCATTTACAAAACTGAAGTAGCAGATTGGGAATCAATCAATTTTCCCTCAAAGAGTGGAAACTCTCAAAAGACATCACTCTTCAGAGTTACTAAAGGCCAAAATTCTACAGATAGAAAGTTGGGCTGATGAGCATAGTTGTTTTCCCAATACAATTTTATATCCTACATCAATTAATCAACAAATCAGTACTTGCTGAACATCTTTCATGTGTCTAGAATTGCCCCGGACTTTTAAATTGAGAGATCCGTGTTATTTTTTAGCTGGCAATGCCAGCAGTGTGCTTATACCCTGTCTTGGTTGAGTTTTGGATTTTTTTTGCCCTTTCATGGAAAGAAAACATGTAGAAAAGGCTAGAGATGAAAGGACCCATTGAACTGATATAGGACTGAACCAAAAACACAACTAGCTGTGGTGGCTCACACCACCTATAATCCCTGCTACTGGGGAATTGGAGGATGGCCCACCTTGAGTTCAGGAACTCTGAGATGCAGTGGACCAATTCCTTACTAAGTTTGACATCAATTTATGGAGCCCTTAGGATTGGGGTTAGGGTATGGAGGAGGGAAGAAGCACCAGGTTTTTTAAGGAGGGGTAAACCAAGGAAGGGTAGGGAAGGAAAAGGGAAAAGAGAAGGAGAGAGGAAAGGAGGGGGAAAAGAGAGGAGAAGAGAAAAGGGAAAGGAAAGAGAGGGGAGGAGAAAGGAGGAAGAGGAAGGAAGGAGAAGGGGAGGGGAAAGGAAGAAAAAAGCAGGGAAGGAGAAGGGGAGGGGAGAGGAAAATGAGAAGAGGAGAGGAGGAGAGAGAGGGAAGGGGAAGGAAGAGAAAGAGGAGAGAAGAGAAAAAGGAGTGGAGAAGAAGAAGGGGAAGAAAAATGAAGAGGAAGAGAGAAGGGAAGAGGAGGGGAAGGGGAAGGGAGGAGAAAGAGAGGGAAGAGGAAGGAGAAGGAAAGAGGAGGGGGAGAGGGGAAAAGGAAGGGAGGGAAGAGAAAGGGAGGGAAAAGGGAGGGGAGAGAAAGAAGGAAATAAGAAAGGAGAAGAGGGGAAAGGGAAGAGAGGGAAGAGAAAGGGAGGGGAAAGGGAGGGGAGAAGAAAGAGAAGAGAGGGAAAAGGGAGGAAAAGGGAGGGGAAGGGAGAGTTCAAGTCACTTTATTCTATTTGTTTCAGTTTCCATGTCTGTAAAAATGAGCTGGAGAAAAAAATGGCAAACCATTCTAGTATCTTTGCCAAGAAAACTTTCCATGGGATCACGAATATGACTGAAGAACAACAGAACAAACAAACAACAAAGAGTAGAATGGGTTACCCTAAGAGATGGTGGGTTCCCCCCAGGAGTGTGCTAGTAAATATTAAACAGCTATCTCTCAATAGGAAAACAATGCATGTATGGCCCACTTTTAAGTTTTATCTGCATTCATATTTTCTCCATCATTCTCTTAACTCTTAACAATCAACAAAAAAGTCAATCTAGCCCCCTAGGTTTGCTGATTTCAAACATGTAAATGCTCCCACTGAAGGCAAGAACAAAACCTGGCTAAAGGAATCCAGGCAATCAGAGGTGGTAGGGACCTTAGAATATAGAATATCTATATCTATATATAGAATATAGAATATTCAATATTAACATTTTTGGCCAACATCATTTGGCAGATAAGTGCAGCTAAGTGACACATTGGATAGAGTTCAAATCGAGCCTCAGACATTATTAACTGTGTGACCATGGGCAAGTCACTTAACCCTGTTTGCCTCAGTTTCCTCATTTGTAAAAATGAGCTGGAAAAGTCAAAGGCAAGCCACTCTTGTGTCTTTGTCAAGAAAACCCCAAATGTGGTCATAGAGAGATGGTCATGACTGAAACAACTGAAAAAAAGCACAATAACAATAATTTGGCAGAAAGGAAAATGATGGCTATTGGACCACAACCTGTAGACTTGTTGATCTTAACCAAAACCAGTGGGTGAGGAACAATTGGATAGTATTAAGTATTAACAGTCTCTTTCATCCACTAACTGCTGCTTTTGGGTCACTACTCCAGGAATAGATATAAAGAGAGAGAAAATAGTCACCATCACACACACTGCCCCCAGTGACTGGCATGGATGGAGAATACTATAGCTTTCCTCAACCCAAACCCCACATCCAGGTGGCAGCAGGGTGAGGACAGAGGGAGGTTAGAAAGAGGGCTACCAGCTGGCACCCATCAGCTCATTCCACTTCCAAGGAAGAGCCTTAAAATAATAGCAAACCTCCTGTCAGATATTTGTTCTATAAAAACAGATCTAACTCTGAACCCGCCCAACACCTGTTGAGCAGCACTGACCCTCTTACGGGATTTGGATTTACACTGGCTCCATCTAACACCCCATAAAGGAGGCCACCGATGCAAAAGATTAAAGAATGCTATTAAGTAAGTTGTTTTACTTCTTTTGAGACAGAAAGAAATCTGCAAAGTGAGAGAGAACTTCCCTGGTTATTTACTCTCCATTCCTGAGAATTTACTCCATTACTTGAATAGCCTTATATAAGCCGCCTAAGTCCGGTCATGACAGAGCTTTATAAGGTGCAAATGTTGAGGCAGAGCCAATACTGTATTTGGGGGGTAGGAGGGAAGGGGAAAAGCCAATGGAACAACCATCCTGGCCGAAATGGAAAGTTAGCACTAATAAAAACCCCTGCTGTTGGTATGACTTCCAGACCCCAGGGGACAGATGAACAAGGTTTCACACCAGTTCCATGAAGTCCCCAGCAAAGTGCCTGGATGTGATAGACATTAAGACCCAACACAATACAGTTGCTACCTCTCCTGGGTTCTCCCTTTATGAAAGTCTGTAAAGTCCTCTCTGGGTCTGAAAACATCTGTTCTGAAGTAAAAGAGCTCTCTTGCCTTCTTAACTTCCTCCACAGAGTGTGTCCCCAGTGCTGGGGAAGTGTGAAGTGTCACAGAACAAAGGAAGGTGCATTCTTTTTTTTAATCATTTCTTGAGTATTACTTGTCAATTTATTGAGTCCCTTGGATATATTTTCTTTGGAGAAAGACATAGTGCTTTAGTTTGGGGGAATAGCCCAAAGATAATTTGTCCTCCATATTCTGCTAACTACATAACATCGGGTGGCAATTTTCTATCCTGGAGCTTCTTAAACTTTTCCCACTTGTGACCTCTTTTCACCTGAGAAATTTTCCCATGACACCAGGTATACATGTATATAAAGTAGGTATATAATCAAATATTTACTAATAATAAATCACAATTTCATGACCCTCACATTCAATTAAGAGGCTCCATTTGGGGTCATGAACCACAGTTTAAGAAGCTGTATAGCTGAGAGTCCTCCCCCTTCTTTCCTTCCTTCCAAAGAACTAAATGCTCCTCCCTAAAATATGATCTGCATTTCTTTCCTAATAAAGAGTCATTTATGTCATTAGCTATCTGTCTTAAAATATTCCTCCCCTTTGCCCATGTAGACCTAGCCATTAAATCTAGATCTTTGCAGGAAAGGTACTCTAATAAATCCAAATGAGGAATAATAGCATCTCGGAATTGGAAGGAACCTTGGGGCTACCTACTCCCACTGTATGTGACCAAGAATCTCCTCTACAATTAATAAAAATAAGAGAAGAATCCCAGACAAGTATTCGTTCATATATAGAACCTTAAGTACTCATCTAAAGTTAATAATTTTAACACACCAATAATAACTCAACAATCCTTCTGACAGATCTGTGTGATAGCTAAAATGAAACAAAAATTTTTGGTGGGGATGGAAGGTTTTGAGGGGGAAGGTTAGTTCTTCAGTATGAAGAACTTTTTTTGCTGATGTAATTAATTTAGGTTAAGCCCAGGGTCACACAGCTAGGAAGTATTAAGTGTCTGAAACCAGATTTGAACTCAGGTCTTCCTGACTCCAGGGCTGGTGCTCTATCTACTACATCACCTAGCTGCCCCTTATGAAGAACTTCTTGATGTGAAAATTCCCTCCATTAATGCAGATCCAAATGGGCAACTAATACAAAATAATTTTTAGAAAGTCACCTAGGATCATGAGAGGTTAAATCAATTTCCTATGATCACAGAGTATATTTCAGAGGCAGGACTTAAATCTGGGTCTTCCTTATTCTAAGCCTGGCCCTTCATCCATCATGTCATACATGAAGTATTATTATCCCCATTTTACCTATGTATAAACTGAGAGGGGAAATATTTACCCATTATCACATGGATAGAAAGGAGCAGAGTCTGAACTGGACTACTGATTCCAAGCCCAATGTTTTTCCTACACAGATTGCATACAAACCTATACAGCAAATGCATTCCCCATTTAAGGACTAACATTATTTTCCTCTGAAGCCATGAGCCAATTAGTGATAGCAATGTACTTTCCACTTTCCAGAGGTCTTATGCCTGTATTGTTTCATTTGGTCCTCAGATATCTCTGTTATTAGGGAGGGGAGAATTGTTGTTCCATCTGACCAGGGAGGAAACTCAGATTCTAAGAATTGACTTGTTCTGAGTCACACAGTAAGCTAGGCTACGGTGTATGATCTGGAGCCCAGGTTTCCTAACTACCAGTCCAAGATTCACCCCACTCCACCCTGCTACATTCCTTCATAATATGAGAAAGTAAGGCAATAAGAAGTCCCGGAAAGATCCTTAAATCTTGAGGTCAAAAAGATACAAGTTTGACTTTGTGGTTACATAGAATATAAATTCCTTAAAAGCAGGGGTGGTTTGATTTTTTTAATTGTTTAAATTTTTATTTCTGAACTTTACAAATACTGTATTTGGTGGCATTTCCACATATATAATATAATAGAAAAAAAAAGATTAGACATGCAACTTCTTCTCTATTTTGCACAGCTTACTTTTCTTTTTAAATATAGAATGAATTCAATAACTTTCAAAACTATTCAGCTCCTTGCTAATTCTTTCTAGTCTTTCAGCTGTTTTCTTCTGTGAATATTTTTTTAAATATTCCACAGACTCTCTTTTCTTTCTTTTTTTTCTGGGGTGACGGGAGTGGTAGGAGGGTACCCATTGCATTTGTCAGAGTTCTTAACTATTTTAGTCATTTTTCTTTATGTTGTGGTTATTGTATAAATTGGTCTCCTGATTCTACTCACTTCACTTTACATCAGTCCATACAGATAGTCTCAACTTGCTTTGAAATAATGCCTTCCATCATTTCTTATTCTTATTACTTAATCATAATCATAATCATGATGGCTAGTATTTATATAATGCTTTAAGATTTCCAAAGAGCTTTATAAAAATTATTTCATTTAATTCTCACAGTCCTAGGAAATAGGTGCTATTATTATACCCATTTTACAGATAATAATTTTTATATAGCTATGTGCCAGAAACTGTGCTAAGCTCTTTAAAATTATTATCTTATTTGATCTTTGCAACAACTGTCTGAGATAAGTTTTATAAGCCCCATTTTACAGATAAGAAAACTAAGGTAATTGAAGGTTAAATGAGTTTCCCAGGATCACACAGATAGTAAGTATATGAGGCTGGGTTTGAATTCAGGTCATCTTGATTCCAGATCCAGTGTGCTATCTATTTCATCACCCAGTTGCCTTTACCAGGAAAGTAAAGCAAACAGAAATTGTGACTTTTCCAAGATCACATAGCTAAAAAGTGTCTAGATTTGATTTGAACTCAGGTCTTACTGATACTATGTCCAAAGCTCTAACTACCTACCTACCTTTCATTATATTCTTTTGCATAATTTGTTCAGCCATTCCCCAACTGATGGGCACCCCTTTGGTTTCCAATTCTTTGATATGGCAAAAAGAGCTGCTGTAAATATTATACACATGAGTAACTTTCCTCTTTCTTTGATATCTTCAGAATATAGACTTAGTAGTAGTATTTCATGGTCAAAGAGTATGGGCAGTTTAGTAATTTGGAAGGCAGAATTCAAATTGTCTTCTAGCTTTGCTATTCTAATTGACAGCTCAATCAAGAATATACCAATGTTCCTGTTTTATCTTAGCCTCTCCAACATCCACCATTTTCCTTTTATAATTTAACTAATCTGTGTGATTGTGGATGTGAGATGCAAACTCAGAGTTGTTCTGATTTGTAATTCTCTCACTATTAATGATTTGAAGCTTTTTCCATATTGCTATTAAAATATCAGATTTCCTTTCTTGAAAACTACTTGTCCAAATATTTGGATCATATGTCAGTTAGAGAATGGCTCTTATTCTTATTGATTTGAATAAGCTCTTTATATATCTTGAAAAAGAGACTTTTATCTTGCTACAAAGATTTTTTTCTCCTAATTTTAACTGCATTTTGATACAAAATTTTATGTAATAAAAATTGTCTATTTCTTCTTTTATTTTCTCTATCTCTTTTCTAGTCATGAATTCTTCTCTTACCCTAGATCTAAAAAAGCAATTTCTTCCACAATCCTTGAATTTATGATGTGACCTTTATATAAATAAGTTATTTATCCATTTGGTGCTTACATTGTTATATAGTGTGAAATATTAGTCTTCACCTAATTTCTGCCAGGATGCTTTTCAATTTTCCTAAAAGTTTTTGATTAAGCATTTACTATATGCTAAACACTCGACTAATGTTACAAAAAGAAAAGAAGAGTGACCCAGCTCTCAAAGAACTCATACTGTACTTGGAGGAAACTAAATATGACAGAATCCAGGTACCCGGTGGATGGAAAGGCCTTAAGGGTAATTGGTGTGATGAATTTCAAGATCTATAGAGGGCCTAAGAGCAGAAATGGACCAAGGATCCCATTCCACTAAGCATGGATATTCAGTAATCATTTTTCAGGTAAGAGAGGAAAAGGAGAAGAGGGCTCTACAAGAAAGATTGGTAGTGAACTCTATGATAGCCTAAGATGGATAAGAGGAAGAATGATCCCAGTTGGAGCCATCTCTGGTCAGGAACCTGTCAGGTGTCACAGGAGTGTCCTGAAGCCTTAAAGGAGCAAAAGGATACCCACGTGGAGGTAACTGTGGTCCTCCAGTCAACTCTGGATATGATCTAAAGTGATTTGTGATGGACAAAAGGTCAAAGATACATCTGAACATCCCTTAAGGGATCTTGGATAGCCCACAATGAGGGGGAAGAAAGGGGCTTCTTTGTCACAAGCTCTGGATGGGGTGCCCATGGGTCTGATGCTAAATTCAGAAAGTATTGATTGAATAGTACTAATTGTGTTAATAACCTGGTTTTTAATTTGACATGCCAAAAATTCTACCCATGAGGTTTACCATCAAGTCCATCAAGGCTTGCAATCTAACTGGAGACACAAGATGTGAAATAAGAGTGTCCACTGACATACTAATTAGTAATCAAATAGTCACAAAACTTCTGCTAAATAGTTATATGACCTTGGATAAATAACTTCCCTTCCTTAGATCCCAGTTTCCCCATCTGTCAAATAAAAGGGTTAGACTAAATGGTGTCTACAATCCCATTCCAATTCTAAATCTTAGGAAAGCTATGAATGGTATCTTTCAGGGTAATGAGTGACAGCTTCCCTTTCCCATTTGAAGCACACGTGTATAATATTGACTATTCCCAAGTGTTTCACCCCTGACTTGTCCATTAAACATATGACTAAGAACTTTACATTAGAGATGGGATAGATTTGCTTTAAAATATTAACTAACATCATTTTAAAAAGATAGGCTTTTTTTCCTTTCCTACCAAAACATTCAACAAATCACATAGACCAGAGATTCCCCATTACTAAGAATGCTAAATATTTACAAAAATACTTAAAGTATTTAATTTTTTTTTAGTTTGGGCATTTTTTCTACTGATGTAAAAGATGTGTCCTCTTTTCTTTATTATATGATCTTTAAATGTTGTCATGAATGAAAAATTCATTTTTGTATGATGGACACATAATCCATTATCAATTCAGCTGAATAGGATCTGCCAAGGCTGATTTTCTATAAAGAAGTACCATGGCAAAGTGACTAGAGAACTGGCTTTGAATCAGGAAGAAATGAGTTCAGATTATGTCTGCTACTTCCTAGATAAGGGGATTTCATCTTGTAATGAGGGCCTGTGAAGCTTATCTTTCTTTTAATATATTGATAACTGTATTTCAATATTGCTGATTTATTTTATCATCTGATAGCTTTACTTTTATGCATTTGAAAACATGATTCTGAGACTTCCAAGACTTCCAAATGATCCATGATACAAAAATGGCCAAAGAATCCACTCAAACTGATTTTCCAAACAAATCTTCATGTTCCCATCTGTACCTTTGAACTTTCATTTTTCTTTTTTGTGATGTGCCCCCCCTTCCTTTCTGTCCATGCTTCAAGGACCTAAGATACTAGATATAGAACTGGAAGTTATTTTGACGTCATTTCTTTCCATCCTTTGATTTTAAAGATGAAGAACTTTACCAAAACCTAGTGAAGCCTATGGTGTCCTTTTCCAAATTGTGTTTTCAAATGCAGAAAAGAAAATGTACCAGATTAAAAGGAAACCAGCAACACTGAAATACAGTTATCAATACATCAAAAGAAAAACCAAGTTCATAGTCCCTCATTGCAAGATAAAGTTCACTTAGCTAGGAAGCATCAGAAAGGATCAAATCCTGCCTAGTTTTCAATCCCCTTTACATCCTATTTCTCTACAGAATATAATTTCAGTTTCAAGTGAAGCAAATCATTTCATCTTATTTTTTTTGCTTTTTTTTGCTAAGGCAATTGAGGTTAAGTGACTTGCCCAGGGTCACACAGCTAGGCATTTCATCTTACTAAGAATGCAGTTTTCCCATCCACAAAATAAGGACAATAATAATTGCTATGGTATTTTTAGACAGACAGCATAATACAGTAGATTGTGGAGCCAAATAGGAATAGGTTCAAATCCCTTTACAAACACAAACTCTATGACCTCAGATACAAACACCTCAACTCTCTGAAAGTCAGTTTTCTCATATGTAAGATGGGGGTAATGGCATTTGCTTCATGAAATTGTTGTGAGAATACAGGAACTAGTCTATGAAGCACTTCACAACAGCCTAAAGTATTCGAAAATGCTACAGTAAGTTTTAACTGAGTATTGCACAAGAATTGTCAAACATAGACAAGTATGGCTAAAACTAGATTAAAATGTAATTGGGAAATAGCTGACAAAATTCAATAAAACTTAGATATTATTAGCTGATTTTCTAAGTTAATATACAGCCATGGGATCCATAACTACAGTTTAGTAGTCCCCATTTCTGAGTTTGACACACCATTGTAAGCTGAACTTCAGTGGTAGCTGTTAATTGCATCCTTAACAAACCAAGACTTTGGTGACTGAGCTCAAAGTGAATGCTTTGATTGGTCAGTCAGTAAGTGAGGGTTTGTGAATTGGGTTTAAGAACGCAAAAGAAAAAAAAGAGATTAGAAAGCCCTGAGCATGAAGACAAGGATTCACCTGTAGGATTTAGATCCTACAGAAATTGGACAACAGAGCTCCTTTTTTTGCATGCAATTTTTTGGAGATAGCAGTCTACAAATGAAGTCAGTTAAAATGTACTGAGCTCAAGCTGGGAAAAACAACACTCAAGACAGTCTTCTTTAAGCATTTTATAGCTTCATTGAAAAAAACCAAATAGATACAGATGAAAAAAATAATTTACAAAATAAGGTAGTATTGCTTTAGGAGACTATCTAGGAATAGTATGAATCCTGCAAATGGTGGCCATAGGAGAGAGATCATTGTGAGACTGGGCTACAGGGAAGATACTATGGAAAAGACTGGTCTCAGAGAATTCTCTTAATACCTGTATAATATCAGTCAAGTAATTTAACCTCTTAGCCTCAGTCTGAGATGACCTCCAAGGTCTTTCAGTTTTATATCTAGGATCTTAGGTTCTTGAAGCATGGATGGAAAGGAAAAGAGAGCACATCACATGAAGGAAAAATAAAAGTACAGAGATGGAACTATAAACATATGTTGGCTTTTTTGTATCATAGATCCTTCAACAGTCTGGCAAAGTCCATCGAGTTGTCAGGATCGTGTTTTTAAATGCACAAAATAAAATAAATCAGATTACAAAAGAAACTAGCAATGTTGAAGTGCACTCAATATATTTTAAAAATCAAGCTCATGGATCTTCTGTACTAGATGGAGTTTACATAGGGGAGTGTTTGGAAAAGATCTAAAATGCCAAATTCAGGAGTTTAAGATTTATCCCAAGCAATATGATGAAAATTGTGAGTTTAAAGCATTCATTTAAAATTATGGACTTCTCTTATCTATTTGCTTAGTTTCCCTTAGTACTGAAACAGCTATGGTCCTTCCATCTGAACACAAGTAGTACATGTAGACCTGAATATAGAATGTCACTGGACAAAGAATTAGGAGCTATGTTAGCTCTACTCCCAGGTGAATGAAGGAGGGGCGAGGAATCCAGAATATCCAGGGAGTCAGGCCTGATTATTTTATTAGTGAGCATGTTAGGAAGCAGGAGCCGGAAAGGAGAAATGTGATTTGGAAATAGTTTGGAAGTCAATTGGGCATGGAGAGACAGGGAGGCTATTCCAGATGTGAAAGGATAGGATTGGAGGAGGAAGTGAGGGGGAGAGGGTAGGGAAATATGGGGAAGGGTCAGTTATTTCCTCCATAGAAACCAGCCCAGAAGAGAGAAAATGAAAAACTCAGATGGGAGAGCACAAGGCCCCTTGCAAGAAAGAGCTGCTGGGCGTGTGGATGCAGCAGAAAAAACTTGAAAACTTAAGAAGAAAAATACAGAAAAGAGCAAGCTAGTTGTGGGAGGAATATTTTTTCTTTTTAATATAAAGTTGTTATTCTCAAATCTCAGCAATGACATGTCTTTTTAAAGAATGATCAGATAAGGAAGCAAAAGGAGACTTGTTTTAAACTTCACAGAACCCATGGTAGGACAATATTTACATTAAATTTAAAAGCAAATGAAATAACAGGTCAGTGAACATTGAAGTAGTTTTGCCAGTTAATATGCATTTATTACTGACAGATAACCAACAGGCTAGGTTTTGAATGATAATAGAATGATAGGAATCAGGGAAAGAAAAGCCTGAGCAGGCAGTCTTATGAACTTTCATGAAAAAGTAGTTTCTTCAACTGTCTTTCTGATACTAAAAGTACTTTAATGAGGAGGAATAAGGAAGAATTTAAATGTTTAGTTTGTTTATCCCCTTTGGATGTGGAATGTGCTCAGATTTTAGATGATGATTATGAGTGAGAGAGATTTGGGACTCTTACAAAATAGAAAATTTGACTACACAAGGAAGCAGAAAAACCTAAATACATTAAACTCATTAATTGGAATGATCTTGTCAAAACATTTTTTATTTTGTTGGGAATAAATGTCCCTCTTTTTATTTGCAGTGATTTGTTTTTAAAAAAAATCCTTAAATCCACTGTAAAGATTTGGAAGAACCTTAAGAAATTATCTAGTCTGGGGGGGTTCTTAACCTAAGAGTCTGTGAACCTGATTTTTTCCAATATATTGATAATGGTTTTTCAATATAACTAGTTTCCTTTGTAATCTGATGTATTTTTTGAGAACATGATCCTGAGAAAGCTGCCAGGCTATCAAAGGAGCTACCTCACACACACACACACACACAGTCAAGAAATATTGGTCAAGTTTCACATCCCCTTTTTACAGAGGAAAAAACTGAGGACCACAAAGAAGAAGGGGCTTGCCCAAGTTAATGGTAGAGGTAGGATCTAAACTCAAATTCTCTAACTTTGGGTCTATTCCCACTGTACCATGTGGCAACCTCTGAAGACAGCTGATGGCCCACTTAAATCCAATTCACATATAAGTCAAGACATCATTCTCTTGGAGAATGAAGGACCAACAACTATAGAACGTTAGGATGAGAAAACTAGAAAAGAGTATGAGAAGTGGGAGTTCCTCATCCTTCGATCAGACGATAAAGGAGTATTTTTGAGTATCTACTAAATATCAGGCATTGTGCTCATTCTTTTGACTCTTGAGTTAACTTCTAAAATACACATGCATGAAATCTCAATCTTCTTTCCCCCATGTAAATTTTAAGGAAGGAAGCAGAATATTTAGGAGATGGGAAATGAGCAAAATTTTTTCTGTCTCTCAGTCTCAGTTTTCTCATCTCTAAAAAGAGACGGTGAGAAGAGATGCCTTCAAAGGTCCCTTCTCACCTCAATCCTAGCACCTTACAAACAGGAGTGACAGAGAATGGAAAGGATGGTGTCTATGGTTAATTCACCAGGTTGGCAAATTAGTCATTGTCAGGGACGTGGTAGTAGGTCAGAGCAATTGGATCCGAGGTATGACTTTATCTACAGTAAATGAAGTCCTTCAGTGCCCCAAGCTATCCCTTGCTGAGTGACACCCTCCTAACGGTCTTGGGATGCCCCAAAGGGTTAGAACACAGGATTCGGTTACAGAAAACTTTGAGCAAGTCATACCTGATGTGGCTCGCCTCCTGGTAGCTTTAAGACGTCTCAGTTTCACTATGTGGGAGAGTTCCCCCCGAGTTGTTTTATTACAAAATAAAATGCCTATTAAGAAGTCAAATACATGCCCAAGCCTACAGAGTGGTCATTGTAAGATATGCAAAGGATGACTCTCAGCTGGGACGACCTGAGCACAGCCCTTACTTGTTTTGCCCACTGCAGCCACCAGGGGGTGGGGGTTGGGGAGAACCAATTAATTCATCGAATTGGGCAGGGTATCCAGCATTCCTTTACTCACTGGCAAAAGCAGCATCTATGCAAATAGAATTTTCCATTTTTTCAGGAAGAGGCTGGAGGCGGAGAGTAAGAATAAGGGGCAATAGAGAAAAAAAACCAAGTGGGAAAGCAAAGTCAGGTTCAATGATTTTATTGAGGTCGAGGCAATCCCCATGGGCCTTTCCCAGGTAAATGCTCCCCAGTTTCCACGGGCATTCTGCCTGCATTAGGATCAGGAGGAGTCGGACCCGGTGTCTGGTGATTTGAACATGAAGAAGTCCCCAACTGGCAATATTGGGGCGTGTAAATTATTCTTCTGCGTCAAGATTTGGCATGACCAGGGTCAGTGCTGCAGAGGGAACAGAAAAACCTTTCATTAGCCTCTCAGGAGATATTAAAAAAAGAAAATAAAAAGTAAAGCCTTTCAAAGAAGAAATTTCAGCCCTCAGCAAAACTGGTGAAAAATCAAGTTTTTGTGGTTTCAATAAAAGCAAAGGATTCTGTGGTTTTCCCTCAAATTTTTCACCGTTTTCCATAAAAACAAAAGCCAATATTTGAAACCGTTTTTCCTATGAAAGTGGCAACATTTTGCCTGGGGACAAATGTTTGGGAGAGAAAAAAAAAATCTCTACCTCGTTCCAGGCCTGTGAAATTTCCCGTTTTGTTCCTTCAGAAACCACTGACTTGCCTGGCAGTCGTCAAATTTCACCTGTAGCCAAATTTATATACCCTGGATCATATAAATGTGCTTTGGTAGGAGAAACTCCACACCATGAAGAAAAGATTCATTCCTTGGAGTTATGGATCTAAAAATAAGGGAGAGCATTTTACGTTCTGGAGAGTGGCTCAGGAAGATGGGGGCATGACTCATGACCATCACTGAGGTGACTTCTGACGCATAAGTTTGGGGTTTGACTGAAACCCAGCTCCACGAGGTCCAAAAATTGTTCCTACCTAAAGAAAGGCCATTTTGATTGTACTTTGTGGAATTGGAGGTGACCCTAAAAGTCTTTTTATCAGGAGTCCCTGATCAGGTAACTAAGGCTTAGATCAGGGAAGTAGCTTGTCCCAGATTAGTGGTATAATTGTGAAACTAGAACACAAAAGTTCCCAATTCAATGCCCTTTTCACAATAGCATTTCACTTCTCTAATAATTCCATTATTTAAACCTATGTATTTCAAAATCCTAGAAATAATACATAATACTTTGCTCCTAGAACAAAGGAATTAAGACTATTGGTATTAAGTGATTTATACCCATTCTTGCTCTGAAATAATGAACAGAATGAGGGGGGAAATAGGCAAAACATTTTTCTTTTTTTTGTGCTGAGGCAATTGGGATCAAGTGACTTGCCCAGGGTCACAAAGCTAGGGAATGTTAAGTGTCTGAGACCAGATTTGAACCCACGTCCGGCACTCTATCCACTGTTCCATTTAGCTACCCTGCAAAACATTTTTCTGTCTTCTAGAGGTAAGATTGTTTTGTTTTGCTTTGTTTTGTTTTGTTTTGAGGATTATTCTCAAGCCTTCTGGAGAATATATCACATTTTTATCAGGTTTTTGTAGGGGAAATTAGAAATGTCCCAGTCCCTTCACACTTTGAGTATAAGGAACCTCATGTGTCCAGACCACTAATCCTTGAGTTCGCCCTATCTTAGAGCTGCAAAGGAATTTTGAAAATATCCAATCCTGTCATCTTTACTCTGAAAAAATTTCTCTCTCCAAAGTTTCCAGAGGAAAGTCAGCTAGCCTCTGTGCAAATCCTTCGGGGCTCATTCCCTTGAGAGACAGAGTAACATTAAAAAGTTAGCATTCTATATAAGTCATTCACCAATTGATAAATCAAAGAATATGAACAATTTTTCAGATGAAGAAATTAAAGCCATTTGTAGTTATATGAAAAAATGCTCTAAATCATTATTGCATAGATAAATGCAAATTAGGACAACTCTGAGATACCACTTCAAACCTCTCAGATTGGCTAAAATGACAGGAAAAGATAATGATAAATGTCCGAGAGGATATGGGAAAGCTGGGACATTAATGCATTGTTGATGGAGTTATGAAATGATCCAACCATTCTGGAGAGCAATTTGGAACTATGTCCAAAGGGCTACAAAACTCTACATACCCTTTGATCCAGTGGTGACACTACTAGGTCTGAATCCCAAAGAGATCATAAAAAAGGGGAAAAAATTCACATATGCAAAAAATGTTGTAGCAGCTCTTTTTGTAGTGGCAAAGAATTGGAAATTGGATGAGGATGCTCATCAATTGAGGAAGGGCTGAATAAGTTAGGTATATGAATGTAATGAAATATTATTGTTCTATAAAAAATGATGAGCAGTCTGATTTCAGAAAAGCCTAGAAAGACTTCTATGAACTGATGCTGAGTAAAGTGAGCAGAATCAGGAGAACATTGTACACAGTAACAAGAAGATTAAGTAATGATCAATTGTTACAAACTTGGTTCTTCTCTGCAATGAGATGATTCAAAATAATTCCAATAGACTTGGGGTGGAAAATGCCATCCACATTCAGAGAGACACCTAAGGAAACTGAATATAAATAAAAGCATAGTATTTTCACATTTTTTTTGTTTGCTTTTTTCTCGAGTTTTTTTTTCTTTTGGTTTGATTTTTCTTACACAAAATGACAAATATGGAAATATGTTTAGAAGGATTGTACATATTTAACCTATATCAGATTGCTTGCTGTCTTGAGGTGGGGGGAGGAAATAAAGGAAGGGAGAAAAACTTGGAATACAAAACCTTATGGAAATAAATGTTGAAAATTATCTTTACATGTATTTGTAAAAACAAAATATTATTGAGAGGAAAATGTTGGCATTTTAGACATGCAGCCATGAATATTTTGAGATGAATTTTTCTTGGACTGTTAATAGTTTATGTGATTGTGGGCAATCATTCTGTAAAGTGCTTTGCAATTCCTAAAACATGAAATTCATGTCTTCTGCCACTGACCCTTTAGTCTCATGAGGTACCCTGCTCTGTTTTCAGACAATTCCAACTATTAGAAAGCTCTCTTTTATGACTTAGATGAATTGATACAAGATGAAATGAACAGAACGGGGAGAACATTGTATATAATAACAGCAATATGGTGTGATAAATAAATGTGAATGACTTATTCATACAATAATACAAGACAATTCCAAAGGACTCATAATGAAAAATGCTATCTACTTCCAGAGAAAGAACTGACATCTGAATACAGAACAAAGCATAATAGTTTTCACTTTCTTTCTTCCTTTCTTTTTTTTGTTTTTATTTGAGTTTTCTTGAACAAAATGACTAATATAGAAATGTTTTACCTGATTGCACATATGTAACCTATATCAGATTGCTTACTGCCTCAGAGAAGGGAGAGGGAAGGAAAGGGCTAGAATTTGAAATTCAAAACTTTTTTTGTTGTTGAGGCAATTGGGGTTACACAGCTAGGAAATGTATGTTATGTATGAGACCAGATTTGAACTTAGGTCCTCCTGATTTCAGGGCTGGTGCTCTATCCACTGCACCAACTAGCTGCCCCAATTCAAAACTTTTTAATGTAAAAAATTGTTTTAATATATGATTGGGGGAATAAAATATTATCAAAAAAGAAAAAGAAGAAAACTTTCCGTTATCCTGAACTTATTTTTCTCTTGTAGGCACAGAAAACAAATCTACTTCCTCTCACTCAAGCTCTTCAAATATTTTAAAACAGTTAAAATAATTAGAGCCAAATTTTTTATATTTAATATTATTTTATTTTCCCAAATACATGTAAAGATAGTTTTCAACATTCATTTTTGTAAAGCATTGTGTTCTAAATTTTTTTCCCTCTCTCCCTTACTTTCCCTCTCCTCCAGACAGCAAGCAATCTGATATAGGTTATATATTTGCAATCCTTTTAAACATATTTCCAAATTTGTCATGTTGTGAGAAAAATCAAAAGGGGAAAAAACCATGAGAAAGAAAACAACTAAGAAAAAGGTGAAAATACTATGCTTCTATCCACATTTACTGTCCATAGTTCTCTCTCTGGATACAATTGGATAGCCAACATTTGTATAGGCTTTTAAGACTGGCAAAGAGCTTTACAAATATAATTTTGTCCTATCTTTACAACAATCCTGAGAGATAGATGCAATTATGATCCCCATTTTATAGATGAGGAAATTGAGGCAGGCAGAGGTTAAAAGACTTGCCCATGGTCATATAGTTGGTACAGTGTCTAATAAGATTCAGGTCTTTCTGACTTCAAATCTAATACTCTGTCCACTAAGCCATGTAGATGCCTTTATCATGTTGGGCCTGTCTTTTCTGGGCTAAATATTCCCAATTCCTTCAGTTGGTCCTCATATGACATGTTCCCAATCTCTTTCCCATCCTTGTCTGAATAAGACCCAGTTTGTCAGTGTCTTTCATTCATTTATTCCTTCCTTATGGTCTTCCTTTCTGAGTATGGCCCAGAGAGTCAATGTTTCTCTTTCATTTAATTATTCACTGAAGAAATACATATTAAGCACTTCCCGTGTACAAAGCCATGTGCTAACAAGAGTCTCTTTCCTCAGTGTTTTAACTGGACATGATTCTGTGGTCCTCCCTCAAATTTTTCACTATTTTCCATAAAAACAAAAGCCAATATTTGAAACTGTTTTTCCTCTGAAAATGGCAACATTTTGCCTAGGGACAAATGTTTCAGAGAAAAAAATAATCAGATGTATTCTGATCGGTGTAGAGCAGCAGTTCTCAAAATATGATCCAGGGACCCATAAAGGTTCAGAAGATCATTGAAGTCAAAAATATTTTCAAAATAATGCTGACTTTTTTATATTTCTAAATGGGGAAATATCAATAAATATAGCCCACATAAACAAAATCTCTTTGGAGAGTCCTTCATAATTTTTAAGAGTATAAAGGGTCATGAAACCAAAAAGTGGAAAAATTACTGGTATAGAAAACAGTGTAGACAACAACACCAGTGTAGAATACAGCGCCAATGTAGAGAGAATAATGTCAATGTAGATTACAATACTGGTGTAGAGTACAATGCCAGTGTAGACTACAATAACAGTACAGCATTAATATAGGGAACAATGCTGATGTAGAATACAGCATTGGTATAGACTATAATGCAACTCTCAACTTTTTATGATGAATTATTATTCATGTTTTTTGCTTCATTCTCTATCACTTCTCATATCACTAGGCCCTCATTCATTTTTTTTAAAAAATCCACAGCTTAACCCCAATAACCTCTCACACAAAATAAGCATGCCATCAAAGATAATTTTCTAAACATTGTAAAGCTTTGTTATGACTCAAAGTTCGAAGACAATGTTTTTGTAATCATAATTTTTTAATGCCAATATCAGCTAAAGATTCTGCTATGTTCTGATCATTAGCAGACATAATGATTTCAATTAGTGAATCATAAAATGAGAGAAACAATGAGAAAGAAATAGAGAGAAGAGAAATGATAAGAGAAAAGGGACTGAGAAAGAAAGAGACAGAAATACAGACAATACAGTAAAAGACAAAGAGAAAGAGGGGGGAGGGAAAAGAATGAGAAAGATACAGAAAAGGGAAGAAAGAGAGAGAATGAGAAAGAGGGATTATGCAAGAAAAAGAGAGAGCAGACACACATATAAGAAAAAGAGCACAGTTTTTGAAATCATGGGACCATGGATTATAAACTCTATGATCAGCCCACTGTATTACCTTAAACAAGTCACTTTCCCTCACTAATAAAATGAAGAAGCTGGATTGAATGGTCTTTAAGGTGCTTTGCTGATCATTCTACATCCTAAAGCCTCCAACACAGGACTTCTTAAGCTTTTGCCCCCGTATGCAGCCTTTTTTTTACCTGAGAAATTTTTACATGACCCCAGATAGATAGGTATATAAAATTGGAATGTAAATCAAACATTTATTGATAATAAATCATAATTTCACAACCCCCTACATTCAGTTATGGGGTCATGACCCACATTTTAAGAAACTTTGCCCTAATATGCCAGGATCTCTAATTCTAAGAATTTATGATCATACCTTCTGATATGACAGCTACTTCCTTCTGAGTAGGCTTAAGAGGAAAAGACCCCATTCAACTAAGATACTGAATGGAAACATTTGATGTTAGAGATATAAAAATAATTTTTTTAATCCTAGAAAAGAATCAAACTTCTAATTATATTTTAAATTATCCGTAAATATTTCTAAGAGTTAAATCAAATGTATTCTGTCTAGTCATATAAGCTGAATGAGCCACTTTCTTTTTCTGATCCTCATTTTTCATCTGTTAAATAGGAATATTAAACCACGTGAAACCTAAGGTATCTGACAACTTCCAAATGCTAAAATCTTGAATTTCTTACTTCCCCACAGGAGCTATTTTAAAAAATAATCTCCAATTTACCTTGAATATATCTTGTTTGTAAGTACTTAATTTGCATTTTGTCTCACCAATTAGAAAGTGATCTCCTTGAGGGCAAGAATCTTTTGCCTTTTAACACTAGCACTTAACAGAATGCCTAGAATCGAGCAGGAGCTTAATAAATGCTTATTGACTGACAAATTAATTCCAAACCAAATGACATAGATTCATTAAATTTCCAATTATGCATTCCCATTGAATCTTTGCTTTTATTTCTGGCTGAAAAGTGAATGTCAATTAAAATGGTTTCTCTTTACATTGGCCTCTCCAAAGAGAGGTTTGGGAATCTGGATGTTAGTTTTGTGTGTGTTAGTGGAGAGAGACTGACTTAAATATGTTGGGAATTTCCTAGTGGTAAAAGTGAGTGGATTTTTTTAAGGAAAATTTTATTGGGAATAATTTTTTTTCCTTAGGTGTGAAAATTGGCAGGTAACTGCATTCTCTGACAGACTGCTGAAGACTAGGTTAATTAGAAATGAGGTCTGATTCCAAGACAAACACATTGAGCCTGCTAAGTCTTCTTAGGATGTTTGTCTGAAATGCTTCTGAAAATAGTATAGCTTTCTATAAAGAAATATTAGTCCATGTTCATAAATGGAATTGAATATATGTACTAACCAAACCTATGCTAAATCCATATGAGATGAGGGATTAGTCTCTGCTTTTATTTAAACAACCACATAAGTTTTTTTTTATCCTTTTTAATAAATTAAGCTGAGAAAGTGAATATGGACTCCATAATTTCTCCTCTAATCAGAATATAGACATATTTTTGAATCTGGTTCCCCAGTGTTTTGGTTTAAGAATATGATCCAATTAATTGTACAACATATGTTGATACAATTGAGCAAGCAGGACATAGGATTTATAGAACCGGAAGGGGTCTTCAAGGTCATTTTACAGTTGAAACTGAAATGTAAGAACAACATTTCACACTATATGCAAAGATAAACTCAAAATAGGTACATGATTTAGACATAAAGAATTAACATAACAAATTAGGGAAGCACAGAAAACATTACCTGTCAGATTTATGGGGGGGGGGGGGGATAGATCATGATTAAATTAGAGATGGAAGAATCATGGAAGGTAAAATGGATAATTTAGATTACATTAAATTAAAAAGGGTTGTATAAACAAAACGAAAGTAACCAAAATTAGAAGGAAAGCAAGAAGCAAATGTTTCTGTTAGAGGTCTTATTTTTCAAATACATAAAGAGTGGAGTCAAATTTATAAATATAAGAGCCATTCCCCAATTGATAAATGGTCAAAGGATTTAAATAAGCAGTTTTCAAAAGAGTAAATTAAAGTTATCAATAGTCATGTAAAAATATATCTTGAATCACTAATAATTAGAGAAATGAAAATAAAAATAATTCTGAAGAGCCATCTCCCACCTATCAAATTGGTTAAGATGACAAAATAGGAAAATGATAAATGCTGAAGGGAATATGGAAAAATAGGGACACTGATGCATTATTGGTGGGGTTGTGAACTGATCCAACCACTCTAGAGAACAATTTGGAACTATGCCCAAAGGAGTACAAAACTATGCAGACCCTTTGACTTAGCAATACCACTACTAGGTCTATATGCCAAAGAGATCAAAAGAAAAGGGCCTATTTGTACAAAAATATTTATGGCAGCTTTTTTTTTATAGTAGCAAAGATCTGGAAATGGAGGGGATGTCCCTTATTTGGAGAATGTCTCAACAAGCTGAGGTATATGATTGTGATGGAATACTATTGCGTTATAAGAAATCATAAGGTGGATGGTTTTAGAAAAACTTAGGAAGACTTATCTGAACTGATAAAGATGAAATGAGCAGAACCAAGAGAACACTGTACACAGTAATAGCAATAATGATTAATTGTAAATGACTTAGTTATTCTCAGCAATGCAATCATACAAGACCATTCTGAAGGACTTATGATGAAAAATTATATCCACTTCCAGTGAAAATATTGGTGAACTCTGAATGTAGAATTGAAGAATATTTTTGCCTTTTTTGCCAATTTTTCATAACATGGCTAATATGTAAATATGTTTTATATGACTTCACATGTATTACAATAATATAATCTCAATGTATAATTATATAACAAAAGTAAGGATATAATAATACATTATAAAATAAATGATAAATGTATCAAATAGTAATTTAGCATAATTTTTTTTGCTTTCTCAATGGATGGGGAGGGAAAGGGGAAGAGAGAAAAATTGATTTGAAAATAAAAATAACATTTTTTTAAAAAGAAATGAATATTCAGATAAGGGAAATAATAAATTATGCAAGGTCATACAGACAGCAAAGAATAGAGATGAATTTCAGTCCCAGATCAACTAACTTCAAATCCAGTGATCTTTCTATTGTAATTATAAAATATATCATATTATATGATATTGTTATAATGACATCATATTATTATAATGATATATGATAATTGATCAAATTCATATGTTTTTAGATCTTCAAAGTACATTACAAGCATTTTTATGACACCTCTGAGGCAGGTGTCATTATGTTGTTCAGTTGTTTTCAGTTGTGTCCAACTTTTTTTTTTTTTTTTTTTGGGCAAAGATATTATTTTAGCCACTTTCTTCTTCAACTCATTTGACAGATGAGGAAACAGACAAACAGAGTAAAGTGACTTGACCCGGTTCACATATCTAGTAAGTGTATGGGCTCACATTTGATGGAGTATTCCTGGCTCCAAGCTCAGTGCTCTGTATACTAATGTACTCCTAGTTGCCCCATATATTTTTTTGGAAATGAGAACCATTTTACTTGGGGAATTCATTCACCACCATCACTCCTGCTTTCACTTAGGTGTTACACAGTAGATGTTCTTGCAAATAACATTAAATAGAAGAGGCACAAAATATCCCTGAACTCAGTCCAAGGACCCATAGAAAAGGACTTCAAAGTCTCTTCCTGAAGGTCCCCTCCCCTGACCATTTTTTATGCCTGTTTTCTTCTTCTACTTGTAAGGTTTAACATATATTGGATTACTTGCCATCTAGGGGAGGGGTTGGAAGAAGGGGAGGAATTAGAACACAAGGTTTAATGTTGAAAAATTATCCTTGCATATCTTTTTTTTTTTTTTTTTGCTGAGGCAATTGGAGTTAAGTGACTTGCCCAGGGTCACACAACTAAGAAATGTTGAGTGTCTGAGATCACATTTGAATTCATATCCTCCTTCAAGGCTAGTGCTCTATCCACTGTGCCACCTAGCTGCTCCTCCTTGCCTATGTTTTGAAAAAAGCTTCAATTAAAAAAAAAAAAAGAAGAAGAATGTAAGCCCATTAAGGTCAGGAATTGACTGGCTTTTAAATGTGTGACTTTAGGGAACATAGCACAGTCCTTGGCACATATTAAGCATTTAATAACTGCTTTTTCATTAATTCATCCAAGACAATGCTCCAAGATAAAACAATATAAATCTAAAATGTGAAATACAATACTGAGTTACATTGTATAAAACAATAAAGATCTATAAAGGTAGCCACTGTTGCCATTAAAAGAAAGAAAGGAAGAGATATTTACTCAATGAGCATTTTTTGAACACTGAATGGATGAATAGCTCCTTCTTTGTTACTATGGGATATACAAAAAAATTAAAATATTTCATGTTTACAAATCCAGCACCTTCTCTCAAAACCAGAGTTCATTTCTTTCATAGTTGTCTCCTCTCCTGGAATCACTATTTAGAGAGTGTATGTTAATTTTTAAAGGGCATTAAGAGACATGAGCCCTTCCTGGATCACTGCCTTGCCATGCCAGAGGGGCTTGCATAGCTCAATGAAACAATGAGTAATGCCATGCAGGATTACCCAAAAGAGACAGGTCCCAGTGGAGAGCTGTGACAAAAGATGATCCACTGGAAAAGGAAATGGCAAACCACTCAAGTATCTTGGCCGAGAAAATCCCATGGACAAAATAGCCTGGCATGACATGGCACATGGGATCACAAAGAGTTGGATGCTATTGAACTTAAAAGAGGTGTGACCCACCTTTCAGCCAGTCAATGACAAATTCCATAAATTTGACAAACCAAAATATAAACATTTCTTTGAAGTTTGTTAAAATCTTAACACCTCCCCATTTCTGTTACATTCTATAATTTTATTAACTGGGCTGGAAGAAAATCAATAAAACCAAGTAATTTTATATCACTTTCTCTACCATCCACCTTCACCTAAGTAACTATAATCTCTATCAATGTCAGTAAACAAGTATTAGTATTAAGTAACTCAGTGGGTCAAGAAGACCTGAATTCAAATTCCAGGCTCTGATATTTAATATGTGTGTGACTTCTGCCTGCCTCAGTTTCCTCTTCTGTAAAATGGAAATAATCATAGCACCTACCTCACAGGGTCATTGTGAACATCAAATGAGATTATTTTTGTAAAGCACTTTATAAATCTTAAAGTACTTTATAAATGCTAGCTATTATTATTAATGTATACCAAATAATCATTGAGTATGTAAATAAAGTAAGGCAAAAATGGTTCCTGCCTTCAAGAATCTTAATATGGGAAACAACAAGTAAACAATAAGATACATACTAAATCTATCTATGAAATGAAAGACACACTGAAAGGTAGGCATTAGTAAATGGAAGGACTTGGGGAAAAAATCTCTTAAGAAGGTGATATTTTAGCTGAGTCTTGAAGGAAGCCATCCCTAAAATCTTGTAAGCCTATAATAACATTAGCCAGATTCACTCGAAAATCATTTGACTCCCCACTAGACTTTGCCCATGTCGATCAGAATTTTAAAATATATCCCACCAACCTCTGCTTTCAAATTCTTCTCACCCCAGGAGCTAAAGCTGGTAAGGTTCCAAGAGTTAAAGAAAGAAAAGAGGCCCATCCTTCACTGGGTTGGCTGATGGCTAGCTTGCAGTACACACTGTTCTGTGTTCATTTGAAATTTTAGTTATAAAAACCCAGAGGCATCCAGCTGATCTTAGAAAAGGGAAAAAAATATCTCAGTGGGATGCTCCCCTATCCTGTGTTTACATGAAGAAAACACTGTAATAGAACAAGGACAGAGAAGTACTTCCAGCCATCGAATGAAAGTGAAAATAAATTGCAGAAGGAAACCCAGGTCCCACTGGCCAAGCAGCCTGCATGGAGGAGCTGCAGGAGAGGGTTTAGGCAACAGTAAAAATGGAGAGATAGGGAAGAATAATTCAGTCACATCTCATCTCTTTCCTCCTTTCTCCACCCTGTAGATTGGCAGAAACCCTAGACAGGGAAAAAAAAGCCATTGGAAGCCCAGAAGAATTCTCTCTCACACACATGGTTAATGGTGAAATTGGGAAGTGAACCTCTTAATTCCCACTTTCTACTACATCAAACTTGCCCTAAGCTGAAGAATCAAGATACTCAAATGCCATCTCACTCACTGGTCAACATTGTCTCCTGGGATGCTCTGAGACAACAAGGAGGGCCAATTTTCATGGCCTCCTAAAGGGAGTTGGCCATAGAGTATGGGATGCCAATTTTCTGATCCATACTCTCAAGTTTTCCTTGAGCAATCAAGATACTCTAATGCCATCTCACTAACTGGTCAATATTGTCTCCTGGGATGCTCTGAGACAACATGGAGGGAAGAATTCCCCACTTTTCAAGTCTCCCTAGAGGGAGTTAGTCATAGGTGATGGGATGCCAAGTTTCTGATCAATACTCTTGTTGATTCCACAAGTTAGCTTGGTGTTTAATAAACTAGAAAATATAAATAAATCATTTCATTAGCTCTTTTTTCTCTTATTTCCCAAATATATTCATCTGAGTATGATCAAAAGATTTTGGAATTAAATTACCTAAGTGCATCCTGAGTCAAAAGTTTCCTAGGTATATGGTCTTAGACAATTTCTTGTTTGCTATAAAACACAGGTTGCAATACTGATATCACAGCCTGTAGAGGACCATTGTGAAGAAGGTGTTTAATAAACTTATTTAAAGTCATCATTTGGAGGCAACAGGGAACATATTAATATTTTCTTGAAATCATCCATCCCTGAATGCTTTGAGTTTTTCAAGATTCCCTGAAAAGAAGATTCATTTCTACATATGATTACTACATGCAAAGCCCAGTGTTAATTGCTGAAGACACAAAAACAGAAAGACAATAATGTCTGCCTTCAAAGAGCTTGTCTTCTCCCAGGAGAATACAGGACAGCACAAAGAAGGAAATTCAAGCTTAAAACTCTACAACTGGCAAGGGTCATGGAAGGCTCACTTCTAAGCCTTGACTGAAGCAAAGAAAGAAAGAGATGAAGCCAAAATGAGGAGGGTCTGTATTTAAGCGGGATTAAAGGCAAAGAGCTGGTGATTTTTCCCCAGTTTTAGATTCAATGAAAAGGGGAGAAAAGGAAGTTCTGCCATTGGGTGGAGCCTACAGGGGATGCCTTCTGCTGCCTAGGCTTCCTCCCTAATGAAAGAGAGGCCATTGTGGTCTCAGAAGTCTGCTGGGAAGTTGACCAAAAGAAGAAGTATGGTATAATGAAAAAACAAGGGATCCCATGCACCTGTGGGATTTTTAACCCAAGAGCTAGGTCTCCTATGTAAGCCTAAGCAATCACTACAGTCTGGTCCTCAGTTTGCTCATCTATAGAATAAGGAGTATAGACTAAATAGATTTTAAGGACCTTTCCAGTTCTAAATTCTAGGAATTTAAGACATTTTCAAGATGTATTTCTATATTCAAGATTCACCTGCCTGCTATAAATTTCTACTAAGTGTTGAAAATGCACCAATGAAAATAATCTTTCATCAACTATCCCTGATTCCTAGGATTTAATTAATACCCTGATGTTAAATGGTGAGATTTCAAGATGTGCCTGAATTCATATCAGATGACCATCACACATATGTAGCAAGCAGGGATCTGCATCTTAGATAGAAGTCAAAAATACTTTGCTCCGCTCTTGGAATCCCTAAATCCAATCACATGAATACCAGGAGCAGAAACTTTAGTAATTTGGAAATACACTTCTTAAAATCATTTTTTCTTGTTCTCAAAAAGTGAGGACACACTAACAAAATGGAACAAGAAAAGTTCTTGTTTCTTTGAAATTGACTGTTGAATAACAAACAAAAAAAAAAACCAACTAATTTGTGGTATTAAGCCAACCTCCAAAGTGCAATATACTATTTCTATCTCAGAGGTCCAGGGAAATGGGCTCATGATCCCAGTAGAATTTCCAAATTAGCCATCCTCAAACCTCATCGAATTTGCCTATTTTGCTGTTCCTTCTTTTCCTCATTCTACACATTTATAGATTTCCCCTATCTTTATACAGCTGAGCCATTCTTGTTTCTGACTCTTTTCGTCTGTGAAATGTTTTCATCAAAGAAAAATTATACAGTGTAAATATTTATTCTGAAAAATTATTTGCAGTATTACCTCCCTGGAGTGCTTGGCCACTCATGAAAGCCAGGAATGTATTCGTTCTTGGGGAGTCCAGGAAATGGGATCCTTTGCTCAATATATTTCTAGCTTTTATGAGACAGGTTTAGTGGAAAGGGTGTCAACATTTTACCTGAAAATTAAACTGAAAAAAGCAATATGTACAGGATGCCAAGTGAATGGTCAGACACAGAAAGGGGTTCAGTGGGTTGACTTAGTGTCCAAATCAAAATCACAACTGAAGTTACATGAACTTCAACTTGAGATGTTGAAAACACAGATAACTAAAGTAAGATTCCATATTCCCATCATCCCCCAAATCAGATTCAGAGCTTGTCATGACTGCTAAACCAGTTCTTACCATTTTACTTTCATTTTTGTTTTCAGACTCTTGTAGGCTCAGGATTGTCAGTCAATCAATAAGCTATGTGCTTATTGCTATGTGTGACATGTCAGGAACTTAGCTAAGCATAAAAATATGAGTATAAATAAATATATAATATCAATAAATAAAAGTATAAATAAAAATATAAGTATTTTTAAAAGATAGTCCTTACCCTCAAGGAGCTTACATTTTAATGGAAAAAGACAACACTCAATAGGAAGTTGAAAAGGGAAAAATTGGAGAAGTCTTATGGTGTTTTTGCCAAGTCTAACTGTGCTAATCAGATATTAACACCTATTAAGTGGTTGTTAAATTCAAACTATGGAGACTGACTAAGACTCAGGCCCTGGACTCATTCTTCTAGCTGGAGGCCAGCTCTTTCCACATACTATCTTATTTCTTGATCATTTCCCACACTCCATAAAAGGGGGTCCACTCAAAGGGACACCCCAAAACCTCTACAATTCATCACAAATATCTTGGGGACAATTTCCAAATATCCCTATTGCCAATATCAGAAGAATTCTGATATTCCCTTATATAATGGCCACTTTAGTGAATAAATAGTGAATAAACATTTATTTATTGAGCAGCTAGGTAGCACAATGAATAGAATACCAGGCCCGGAGTCCAAAAGATCTAAGTTCATATCTGACCACAGAGCTATATGACCTTGAGCAAGTCACTTAACCCTGTTGCCTCAGTTTCCTCATCTGTCAAAAGAGCTGGGGAAGGAAATGGCAAACTACTCCAGTATCTTTGCCAAGAAAACCTTAAAGGAGATCACAAAGAGTCAGACGTGACTGAACACAGCAATTGGTTACCTTCCTATTATGTGCCAGGCACTGTACTAAGTACTAAGGAAAAAGGAGGAGAAGGAAGAAGACAAAAAATAGAAGGAAGAAGAAGAAGAAGAAGAAGAAGCAGAGGAAAAAGAGGAAGAAGAGACAGTCTCTGCCCTCAAGGAGCTCACAATCTAATGGGCAAGACATCAAATAAACATGTACAAATAAGCTATAGATAGAATAGATAGAAAATAAATAAGAGAGGAAAGGCATTAGAATTCAGAGGGGTTCTGAAAGACTTTCTGTAAAAGTTGGGCTTTTAGTTGGGACTTAAAGGGAGCCAGGGAAACCTGTAGGTAGAGTTGAGAAGGGAGATTGTTCCAGGAATGGCGGACAGCCAGAGAAAATGCCTGGAGGCTCTGTCCTCCACATATTCAAACTCCATCACAAGATACTACAGTATGCAGCCTCCAGGGGCCAGCTTCCAATTACAACTACTGCACCAATTCCCAAGAAAACAGTCAGAAGCTCTCTTATTGAGGGTAAGGGAATGTTTTCACTACCAAGGGCAGTTTTGGACCCTCTTTGCCTTAGCAACTGCTTTTTTCTCAAAGTTTATCAAATTTTCAAGATAATCATCCTAAAAATTAGGATTGTCCAGAAAAAGAGCTGAGCTACCATGTTTATTAATGGATACCCATTACTAGAGGCCTTTGTGAAGATGCTGGATGACCACTTCTCCGGCATGTCAGAGGAAGGATTCCTGCTAAGGAAGAGGCTGGACTTCATGTCTCCTAGTTTGAACTCTCTCCTCTGTGCCTCTGTGATCCTGTGATTTATCTTTAAGCTATGTTGTGGTCTGTTTGGAGAGCTCTCTAGAAAAATAAAAATTATTTGGGAAGGACAAAAAGATAAAAGGCCGGGACCAACCAGGAAACAGTCCATTCTTGGATCAGTGATAGCTTTGGCTCATAGGCCTGAGCCGGACAAACGGTCTGCTCTGCACAGCTAAGTCTCATTGGCCGATTTTGACCTGGCCCAGGGCCGCCCTAATAGAGGAGCATTTCTACTGTGACTTTGCCCTCATAAGGAGTGAGAACAAAGCAACCAGCAGAGAGAATGAAGAAGTCACAGTCTGACAGCATCAAAGAATTTGTTGTATTGATTCTCACTGAAAAGACATCACTGAGACCCCTGAGCTTGCCAACCTGGGGGCAACTGGGGATCAGCCACTGAACATGATCTCGTTCAGTAAAGCCCAGTGGGAAGAAAGCATGTAGGCTGGAAAGGAGGGCCTGCAAGGCCCAGTTCAGCATCTCAATTCTTCCATGGAGTTTTCTCTGATGTTTTTTTCTTTTAAAAATAAACTGTTAACACAGGAGGAACACACATTCAGAGGAAAAGAATGCATATGTACATACACACACACATACACACACACACACACACACACACACACACACACACATACACAAAATCATTGCATAAAGAGTTTAGAGCTGGAAAGGACCAGAGGCCATCCAGTCCAACCATCTCAGGTTAAAGATGAGGATACTGAGCCTAGGGACAATGACAGATCCATAGTTATATGGCTGTCAGGCAGAATTTGAATCTGGATCTTTGGATTCTTGAAGATGTCATTTTTATCCTGCCACATTGACCTAGAGCTAAATGTTGACATCTATCCCCATCATCACAGTCCTTGGCTTTGAATTGCTTTAGATTTTTCCATACAAGTTGGTTTACAAATTTGGTCAAGATTATGTTTGCCATCCAGTGGCTATTTTAAGACATCCTTTTTTTAAAAATCCATAAAGATTCTTTAGCCTGAACATAAATTAGTATTTTAATTTGCTGGGTCAAAACATTTAAGTACAAACACAGATGAAAAAGTTGGGAGAGGAGAATGAAAATTATGTCCAGACTTTGGGTTATATTAGTTTAGGGAACTCCCATTGTGAGAACTTCCTTTACCCATACATATGAACAGCTTCTCCAAAACCTGTAGTCTTAGAGATGTTCTTTGGGCACTGAGAGGTTGAGAGACTAACCCTTGATCACACAGCCAGCATGTGACACCATTCTTCCAATCATCCAAAGTTTATAGCTTTGGGATTATCCTCAAATCCTCACTTTCTTCACAGAGACAGAGAAAGACAGACAGAGAGAAGAGAGACAAAGACAGCAAAAGATAGACAGACAGTCAGAGACACAAAGAGAGAGAGAGAGAGAGAAAGAGAATGGAGAGATAGACAGAGACAGAAAGGGAGAGGGAGGGAGAGACAGAGATAGAGATAGAAAGAGAGAGAGACAGAGAGAGAGAGAGAGAAGAGAGAGACAGAAAGAGAGGGGGGAGGGGGAAGAGACAAAGAGAGAAAGGGAGGGAGGGGGAGAGACTTTATAAGTGACCAGTCTCTGGCAATTCCTTTGCCCTATATGCTAAAAATTATTTTTTCAGTTCTTTCAATAGTAAAGAGAAAAATTTAAGTAATTAAATTCCTTCCCCAAAGCTTTTTTTTACATAAAGGGACTCATTTATTTTTAAGTGATTAAAGAGAAATATACAGCATCACAGACTAAGCCCCAGTCTAACAGCCTTAGCCCAAGACCATAAACCCCAGAGTTATGAGCTCTCACCTTGGCTCAGACTTTCGACTCCTTCTGTGGTCTTGGCCAAGTTTCTCCAGGCCTCAGTTTCCATGTCTCTAAAATGAAGATTCAAAACCCCTCAGGGCTTTGTAATTCAATTCCATTCATTTTCTCAAGTGTTTATTGAATGGCTAACATGTGCAAGGCTAGGATTACCAGGATGAAAATTCAGCAGGCACTGCTTTCAGCATGGATTACAAACTTTATAATGCTATATTAAAATCTATTATTATTGTCATTATTAACCTGGAGGACAGAACAAGTATACAAATAAATAGAATACAAGATAAGGATAGTCACTAGGAGTTTATACAGATAATCCTTGAGCCAAGGAAAGTATTCAGCTTTGTCCCATGGCCTCTCCTGACCAACATCAAGATCACTTTCGAAGGAAACAAAGGTCAGGATCTATTACCTGGTCTATTCATATAATCTCAGAATTTTTGAGCTGATTGGAACTTTGAAGTTCATAGTGTACCATCTCCTGATTTCTTAAAGAAGTGTGCAATCACAGAGAAGAGGGGATTTGCCCAAGTTCTCATGGTTCATTAGTAAGAGAAGTATATCTTGAGCACAAGTCTCCTGACTCCATCTTTGTTTGCCCAAGGCTCTTTCCACTATACCACAGCAATCAAGCTCAATCATTGGAGTTAGAGCCAAAAGGGACCCTAGAGATCACATAGCTCCAATCTCAACATATAGAAAAAACTGGGACCCAAAGATGGAAAGGCATTTGTCTAAGTTAACATAAGTGACATTAAGACCAGAGTTAATACTTTAACTATTCAGGAAGGATATCTGTCTAAAATGTACTGTCCTCTTCTTTGCCTTCTTAAGCAGAGGATACTAAATAAAAGGAATAAAAATTATTATTATTATTGCTAGAATTTGTATAATGTTACAAAGTTTACAAAGCACTTTGATAAATATTTTTCCTAACAAAACTAGGAAGTAGGTGCTATTATTTACCAATGAGGAAACTGAGGCAGATTTCCCCATCACACAGTTGAATGGCTAAGGCCAAATGTGAACATAAATGTTTGTGATTTCAAGTGCTTCATCCACCTAACTGCCTCTAAATAGATAGTATAGTATTTTCTTGATGTGTCAATGATAATTGACATTCACATTGAAAATCAATTATAATAATGTTTCATTGTGCCCTGTTGTCCTCAGTGACCATTAGGCTATATGGAGTTGTTAATCATAGGCTCTAAATGGCTAAATGTTAGTTATTGTTATTGCTATTATTATTATTATTATGTCAGAAAGATCCTCAGAGTTCATGCCCCAAAGTAATAATCATGCAGCTCTGATTGAAGACCTCCAGTGGGAGAAAACTCACTATCTCCCAAAATGGCTCAGTTGACAGGAGGGGTATACTAATTGACAGGGGAAAGTAAGCAGAGAGAATAAGCACTATGCTAAAAGCTATGTAAATAGTATTTTATGTCATCTTCACAACAATCTTGAGAGGTAGGATTAATTTATTAGTAGTATGAGGTTAAGTGACTTGCCCAAGATCACATGGCTAGTCAATGTCTAAGGTTTAATTTAAATTCAAGTCTTCCTGACTATTCTTTGTTCTATGCATTGTATCACTGTTAGTTAAACCTATATTTTACTGTTTTTGATTTCCACCTGTGGTTCTTAGTTTTGTTTCAAGCAAAGGAGAAAAAATCTAATTTCTTAGGACAGTCCATATTGACTTGAAAGAACCCTGATTCATTCTCTTCATTAAAACTAAGTATCCCTTTTTTTCCCTCTGGTCTACTTTTGGCATAAACCTATGGCCTATCCTGTCTACCTTCCTTTGGATTCTGCCCAGCTTATCATTGTCCTTTCTAAAATTTATTGTCCAGAACTGAATGTGATGTTTCATACTCAGTCTTACCAGGAAGAAGTGTGGCAAGGGCTATCACCTACCTATTTTTGGTTGGATACTATGTGTCTCTTGACTAAACACACCCTAATATTGCATTAGTTTTTGTTTGATTTGGGGTTTCTTTAGTTATCATATGACATTATTGACTTATACTGAGTTTGCTATAATCCACCAAGACTCATGTAATCTTTTTAAAGGAGCTAATTTCAACTCATAGCTTATATTAATACTCATATATCATATTAATAAAATAACTTTTATTTGCAAATTTTATTTTTGGACCCAAGTATAAGATTTTATAGGCTTGTGGTTATTAAATTTCAACTTTTTAGATTCTGTAGGTCACTGATCCAAGATACTAGAGTTAAAGATAAAAGGGAATCAGGCTTCTACACATATATACATATCCACACACACACACACACACACACATACATACACACACAAGAAAAATTATTAGAAACAAAAAGAAAATGAAAACCAAATAAAAAATGAGCACTAATACAACTATAAAATACTACCAATCATCCTAAGTACCAAAAACATGGGAGAGGGCAAAAGAAGCCATGCAAGCTATGTCAAGAAATGTCTTAAGATGCATAACACCACAATCAAATAAATCAAACAAATAAAATTGGAAATGTTAAGAAAACCTCAATGCTAAATTTTAAAAGAGTTTAAAGAAAAAAAATTGAGTCACACTTAGAAATCAAGTGAAAATTAAAACTGCATGCCACCATCCATACCACCCCCAAAATAATGTGAAGAATATAATTTAAAAAAAACTCAGCAAATACACAGAAACAGCCTACAGCAGACTCATTAAGAACAGAAACTGAAATCTGCTCAATGTAGAACTGCTGGCTATAGACCATCTCAAAAATCATTAAATTTTCCAGACAATTGGGAAAATGACCAACTGGAAGATAGATCACAACATAGTCGTCTGAGAATTGTTGACATCCCAGAAAAGTTAGAAAAACAAATGAATTTTAACATTATATTTAAGGAAATTTTCAAAGAAAACCAGAACTAGCAAAAAATAAACAATGAAATAAAAACCAAAAGAATCTATAGTATGCCAACATAGAAAAACTCAAGATCTGACATGCTTGCAGACATCATAGTTAAACCCTAAAGCTATAACAATAAGGAAAACAAAACTACAAACTACCAGAAGTACAGAAATCACTTCCAAAATATGTTATTGCAGAAATTGGGTTGCTTGCTTTAATAAAATGAATGCACTATGAAGACAGAATTACTATCCAGATAGGTGCTGAGCCTATAATCAGTAAGACCTGAGTTCAAAGCCAGCCTCAGAATTTAGTAGTTGTGTGATTTAAGCTCTATTTGCCTCAGTTTCTTCGATGGTAAAATGGAATATACTAGAATAGAATAGAATAGAATAGAATAGAATAGAATAGAATAGAATA
>JAJPUD010000478.1:273531-288394 GCA_023553655.1 Myrmecobius fasciatus
TAGATAGATAGATAGATAGATAGATAGATAGATAGATAGATAGATAGTAGGAAGGATAGATGAACAGCTGTTTGGATGGATGGAGAGATGGAAGGATAAATGGTTGGACAGATAGATGATAGATGGATAGACTGTTAGATTGATAGATTAATTGATAAACAGGTAGATAAATAGGATAGGTGAATAGATAGATATAGATATATTTCCTTCCCCCCCCCCCAGGGATTCATCCCTTAAGGCAAAGAATTTTAAATGAAAAAAAGGAAAATTCAGTAACACTAACCAACACATCCCTAAGCCTCACTCTCCTTATCTGTAAAAATAAAGATTGGATAAAACAGTCTCTCAAGTCCCTTCCAGCTGTAAATGGATAATTCTGTGACCCACACCTGGGATTATAGCTTGTGTTCCATTCCCCTAATTCACTTCTCCTACAAAGAAAGAAAAGTGGTAACTTCTCACATCTCCTTTGGTGATACACTTGTCTGTCTTTAACATAGCATGTGAACTAAGCAAATCTTGAAGGGACAAGTCTCAGTTCAATAACCAGGCAAGTAGAATATGCTATCAGCAATGTGCTAATTTTTGAAACTTGGAAAAAAAATGTTCATTTAATTCTATTTGCATATCCAAATTCTATTCCTATCCAATATGTTTAATGAGCAGTACCCACAACAGACTTTTAACTTTCATCCACATTATCTGCATTATTCATGTTTTCTCCTCCACTTTCTTAAGTCTAGACAATGAAACAATAAATCAAACCCTGATTTGTAGCATTTACATAAATGCTAGTTGCTGACTCCAGCTTAACTTCTGGTTGTAATTCCCATTTATGGAATTCTTTAAGATTTGCAAAGTGCTTTCCTCTGATAAGGGGATTGGGCAAGTTATTTTATTATCCCCATTTGAAGAGGAAAATGACTTGGCTAAGATCATACAGCTAATAGTAGATTAAGAACTAAAATTTGGATCTTCTTTTTCCCAGCCCTTTGGTCTTACCGCTACTCCTTGCTTGTCCCTCTCTGGATTTTCCCTCTTTAAAACAAGAGGATCAGGCTAGATCAGGGATTATAAGGAGTCCAGGAACTTGGATGAGGGGGGAAAAAAACCTCCACCTATATTTTCACTAATCTCTAACTGAATCTGCATTTTCTTCAAGTATGAATGAAGGCAATTAATACAATTCAGAGGAGAGGTCCACAGACTTCCTCAGACTGTTGCCAAAGGTGTCCATGGTGGAGAAAAGTTAAAAACCCTTTAATTAGGTGGCTTCTACGGGCCCCTTCCAGCTCTAACATTCTAGGATTCACCAAAGGGGTTTCGAATGTCCCGGAAGACTTTTCCCCTGATTAACACGCATGAGACAATAAAGAAGCAAAGGATTTGTACAGGGAGGTTTGTCCTGTTTTATGCTAATTATCAATTCGTATCTCAGAGTATTTTTAAATTCCCAGAGCATTTCCTTCACAATTCTGTGAAACAAGAACTCGAAGCATAATTCACAAGGGAGGAAACAGTCTAAGAGAAGCTGGATTTTAAGTAGGGATAGGTACAAAGAGACAATGCGTGGAGTAGTAGCCAATGAACCAGCCTTGGAGTCACAAAGACTTCAGGACTTGCTTCTGTGTGACCCTAGACAAGTCACCTTTCTCCCCATCCACCACCTCTCTGAAATTCTTTAAGAAGGCGCTCCCAAAAAGTTTACTATCTATCTTCATTGGTAGGAGTTAGCTCATTGGAATTTGCTAAACCAGTGAAATCATAGGTTTGCTCTAAAAATAATTTTCAAATTTATATTTATATATGTGGTGCATGTGTATTACTAGAAAGTGTCAAAGGCAAAATGGAAACTACGGTTTCTGATGACTCATGTGCCAGCACAATTTCTACTACATGTCACTTCCCATTAAATATTATCTCAAAACAAAAGATATATTAATAAATCACCACAGTCTCAAAAAAAAAAAACATACCCAGTGTAATAGTAGTTGTCTTATCAAAAAAAAAAAAAAATCCTCTCCTTGCCTAGACCAGACCAACTCAATTGTTCATAATTCATTAGGCTATAGCGATTTATAAATTATTGATATCATCATACTATGTGGTGGTTTATGGTTTGAAAAACATTTCACATAGAGTATACGAGTTAATTCTCACAATAATTCTATAAAGCAGTTTCTATTGTAAAGGTGGGGAAATTGAGGCTGATTTAGGTCAAGTCACTTGCCACAGCTATTAAGTATCTGAGATAGGATTTGAAAGAATTCTTGACTTCAAAACCAGCCCTCTGTGCACTATATATCACATTATATCATCTCCAATAGACCAAATTCCCAATTCCCTCAGCAGTCCCAAAATAGTATATATGTGTGTGTGCATGTATGTAAATACACATTGCATTTGTGTATTGTGCAAATATGCACATTTATCGATACACATGCATACACATGCAAATACCTATACATGTATACATTAATATAAGCACACATGAATGAGTACATATACGTACCCTATACATACATGTGCACATATGGCGTGAGTGCATTTAGATAATGCATCCGTATGTATGTGGATATGTGCATGTGTGTGTTTTCATATTTATATTTTTTATTTTTATTTATTTATGTTTATATGTATGTATGTGGAATATAAACTTTAAGGTTTAAAAAGTCCTTTGCATCTATTTTCACTTGATCTAACGACAACCCTGTAAGATAAGTGTTATTATTATTGCAATTTTCGGGGAAAACTGAGACATAAAGTGGTTAAGTGACTTGCTCAGTTACACAACTCATAAATAAGGCAGAATTTGAACTCAGTTCCTCCTAACTCCAATTCCAGTCCTATAAACATTATGCCACATAATCTTCACTATAATGGGTAAGAACTTTTTTTTCTTTTTTTATGCTATTTTCAAAGAATTCCCTGGTAGCCTTGTCATTTTTCCCTGTATAACACAGCATCTTGTAAGAGAACTGGAAATTTTACTTACAAGCCTTCCCTGACTTTTACAGCCCCTTTACCTGTTCAGTTACTCCAAAAAATATAGAACAGCACCACCTTCTGGTGCTCTGTGGTCATGGCAGGGAGGCTCTTTGGTTTGTGGGTCTCCAAGCTCCTGTGAGTGTGTGTACCTTGAGACTTGGAGAACTGTTTAGCCTTTTCAGTTCCAATTAGGATAGAAAATAAATGGCGGACACAAGATGATGGTGTTGAAAGGGGTTTGGTTTTTGCCTTCAGCTGGTCCTATTAGCTGTTGCCCAGCGCTCAGATAACACGGGAGACCACCAATGTGGGAGGAAGGCACATCTATTTAAAAGTCCAGGTATTGAAATGGCTCTTGTGAAAGAGGGTTAAACCCAGCCTGTCTGCTGGGAGGGAGCCAAGAGCCAAATATAGGAAACACAGAACCAGAGGCCCCTGGCCCTGCCAGGCTTTGACAACCATAAATAGGCACCCTGCGAGAGGTAAATAGAGACACACCTTGGGCTAGATGGAAAGGCATTTCAATGGGTGAGGTTTTTGGTGGGGCACAGTGGAAAAAATGATAGCTGTCCTGCCTTAAAAAAAATAGATCTGCTCCTTCCTAAGCTAAAAGGGCAGAGTAGGTGATTGCCTTCATCTGACCGAAAGAGGACAATATCTTCTCCACTCTGTAATAAGGTAGAGGCTAAGGTTGGGGAACCAGACACAGGATGGTGCTGAGAATGGAGTTCTATCCAATTCAAGATTTAAAAAAAAAACATATTATGTCTATTTTCTGAGAGGTACTATGCTGGTCTTTGGGGATACAAAAGCAGAATTTTTTTTTAAAATAGTCCCTAACTTCAAGGAATATACATTCAATCATTTTTATTCCCGTCCGACTCTCTGCGATCTAATTTGGGATTTTCTGAACAGAGATATTGGAGTAGTTTGCCATTTCCTTCTCCAGCTCATTTTACAGAGGAGGCAACTGAGGCAAACAGGATGAAGTGACTTGCCCTGGTTCATAGTAAGCATCTGAGACTGAATTTGAATTCATCTTCCTAACTTCAGGTCCCGTTCTTTATCCTTCGCACCACCTAGTTTTATCCACTGCAAGACAATATATAGCTTATATAATATATAGATATGATAAAAAATTAACTATCAACCTGAAAATTGAGAAGGTCCTGGGTTCAAGTTCTGTCTGTCAGATACTGACCATGTTACTCTGGGTAAGTGTCTTGATCTCTCCTTTGCCACAGGCAGCTCACTAAGATTACAAGCTACAGAATATCATCCACCTGCTTTGTCAGCTGGGTCACTAGGAAGTTCCTGGTGATCATAGCTCAAAATCAAACTAAAATTACAAAGCATGGGTGAGGGAAGGGAATCAACAATTGATGCACAAAAAAAGGGTCTCATGAAGAAAAAAAGAAACTAAGATTATTTTTGTAGTGGCAAGAACTGGAAATTGAGTGGATGCCCTTCAGTTGGGGAATGGCTGAATAAGTTATGATAGATGAATGTAATAGAATAGTATTGTTCTATAAGAAATGATGAGCAGGCAGATTTCAGAAAAACCTGGAAAGACTTACATGAACTGATGCTAAGTGAAGTGAGCAAACCAGAAAGTTGTACACAGCGAAAGTATATTGTGAAATGATCAATTGTGAATGACTTAGCTCTTCTCAGCAATACAGTAATCTAAGACAATTCTAAAGAACTCATGGTGAAAAATGCTATCCATATCCAGAGAAAGAAATGATGGAGTCCGGATGCAGATCAAAGCATACTATTTTCACTTTTTGTTTTTGTTTTTTCTTTCTTATGGTTTTTCCCTTTTGTTCTGATTTTTCTTTCATAATATGACTAATGTGAAAATTTGTTTAACATGATTGTACATGTATAAACTTTATCAGATTGCTTGTTGTCATGGAGGAGAGAGGAAGTAGAGAGAAAGAAAAAAATCTGAAAATAAAATCTTGTAAAAGTGAAGGTTGAAAACCATTTTTACATTAAATTAGAAAAAAATACTTTTAAGTGGGAGGAAAGAAAGGGAGGAAGAAATTAAGAGAATCCAAGAGGTGGTGATGAGGAAGGGAGGCCTTCCAAGCTTGGAAGACAACTTCCAAAGGTATCAAGACTGAAAATTGTGTTCAAGAAGCATTCTAAGCCAGTCCATTCTAGTCGATGCAAACACACAGATGAGAAAGGAGTGATGAGTGCAAGAGACAGCAAGAAAGCTGACATACCTAGTCTGGAGAATACGGGGAAAACAATTGTGTAAAAGAAGGTTCCAAAAGAAGGTGGATAATGAAGAATTCTAAAAATTGAAGGTGAAAGGGAACCACTTGAATTGGCTGAATCCATTGAGGAATAACAGTGGCAGTCTGCATTTCTGAAGGCTTTATTCCCATAACTCTTGGTCTTGTCGTCCCCAGAAAAACTGGTCATGTACAGAGCAAATCCAGACCATTTGTTTCTTCTGGACACATGAAGGTTCCTTTTTGTTTGGACATCTGCTAAGAAGTGGAAGTCTTCTAACAAGAGGAAGACTAGGAACACGTTGGAGATGCTGGCCAGTCAGATGACTTTATTACTTAGGACTTCTCTGGGGAAAGGTCAAAAGAAATGATAAATAATGGCTAGCCTAATACTAAGGACAGCTAGGTGATGCCATAGTTCACAGAGCAGAGTCAGGAAGATTTATATTTCCGAGTTCAAATCTGGCCTCAAAGACTTAGTAGTCTAGGTCGAGCGAATATAATAAAGATGGCAATACTACCTAAACTAATCTATCTATTTAGTGCTATACCAATCAAACTCCCAAGAGATTATTTAACTGAACTAGAAAAAATAACAACAAAATTCATCTGGAAAAACAAAAGGTCAAGAATTTCAAGGGAATTAATGAAAAAAAAAATGCAAATGAGGGTGGCCTAGCTGTACCAGATCTAAAACTATATTATAAAGCAGTGGTCACCAAAACCATTTGGTACTGGATAAGAAATAGAGTAGTGGATCAGTGGAATAGGTTAGGTTCACAGGACAAAATACTCAATGACAATTGTAATCTAGTGTTTGATAAACCCAAAGACTCCAGTTTTTGGGATAAAAACTCACTATTTGACAAAAACTGCTGGGATAATTGGAAACTAGTCTGGAAGAAATTAGGCATTGACCCACACCTAACACCATATACCAAGATAAGGTCAAAATGGATTCATGATCTAGGCATAAAGAATGATATTATAAACAAATTAGAACAATGTAGGGTGGTTTACCTCTCAGACCTGTGGAGGGGGAAGGAATTTGTGACCAAAGAAGAACTAGAGGTCATCATTAATCACAAAATAGATAAGTTTGACTATATCAAGTTAAAAAGTTTTTGTACAAACAAAATGAATGCGGACAAGATTAGAAGGGTAGCAGTAAACTGGGAAAAAATTTTTACATCCAAAGGTTCTGATAAAGGCCTCATTTCTAAAATATATAGAGAATTGACTCAAATATATAAGAATTCAAGCCATTCTCCAATTAACAAATGGTCAAAAGATATGAACAGACAATTTTCAGACGAAGAAATTGAAACTATTTCCAGTCACATGAAAAGGTGCTCCAAGTCACTATTGATCAGAGAAATGCAAATTAAGACAACTCGGAGATACCACTACACACCTGTCAGATTGGCTAAAATGACAGGAAATGATAATGATAACTGTTGGAGGGGATGTGGGAAAACTGGGACACTGATACATTGTTGGTGGAACTGTGAACGGATCCAACCATTCTGGAGAGCAATTTGGAGCTATGCTCAAAAAGTTATCAAACAGTGCATACCCTTTGACCCAACAGTGTTTCTACTGGGCCTATATCCCAAAGAGATTTTAAAGGAGGGAAAGGGACCCACATGTGCAAAAATGTTTGTGGCAGCCCTTTTTGTAGTGGCAAGAAACTGGAAATTGAAAGGATGCCCATCAATTGGAGAATGGCTGAATAAATTATGGTATATGAATGTTATGGAATATTATTGTTCTGTAAGAAATGACCAACAGGAGGATTTCAGAGAGGATTGGAGAGACTTGCATGAACTGATGCTGAGTGAAATCAGCAGAACCAGGAGAACATTATACACAGCAACAAGACTATACGATGATCAATTTTGATGGACATGGTTCTCTTCAAAAATGATGTGATTCAAACCAGTTGTTCTGCGATGAAGATAGTCATATACATCCAGAGAGAGGCCTGTGGGAACTGAGAGTGAACCACAACACAGCATTTTAACGCTTTCTGTGAATATTTCCAAGCATTTTGTTTTCATTCTTAGGTTGTTTTTTTTCTTCTTCTCTTTCTAGATCTGATGTTTCTTGTGCAGTAAGATAACTGTATAGATATGTATACATGTACTGTATTTCTCATATAATTTATCCTATCTAGCATGTATTAGATTACCTGTCATCTAGGGGTGGGGGGTGGGGAGAAGGAAAGGAAAAGCTTGGGGAAAAAAAGGTTTTTTTTTTTTTTTGCAAAGGTCAATGTTGAAAGGTCACTCATGTTTTGTAAATAAAAAGCTTTATAAAAATAAAATAAAATAAAATGTATTGGGGGAAAAAAAAAGACTTAGTAGTCATGATCTTGGGCAAGTCACTTTACCTATTTGCTTCAGTTTCCTTATCTGTCAAATGAGCTGGAGAAGAAAATAGTAAATTATTCCAGCACTTTTGCCAAGAAAATTCCAAATGGGGTCACGAGGAATCAGAAAAATGACAAAAACAACAATAATGCAGTAATAAGTCTGGAGATTAAAATCAAGCCCTAGCTGCAACTGGTTTTACCTTTGTTACATGAGGAGGGTGTTGTAGAATGAAGATTTTAACCCAGGTCTTTTTATTCCACATCCAGCATTGTCCCCACCATGTGGGACTACCTCAGTCGTCCTTCATTTCTTTCTGCTATCAGAAGTATCCCAACCTTGTTTTTTATTCATATGGAGAAATCTTATGTTTTACTGAGCCTCAAAAAGTCTACTTTTTAACTACAATTAGGAAGGAGTTAGTCAGAAACCACTTTAAGGTGACTTCCAACCTTTATAGAATCACAGAATCTCAGAAGTCACAGAATCTTTCATGGAATCACAGAATGAATGAATGAAATGAATGAAAAAACAATTATTAAGTCATTATATATCAAAAGGATTGGGGTACAAATACTAGCAAACAGGATGGTCTGTGCCCTCAAAGAGAATTTATTTATACATATAAGTGTGTATGTGTGTAAGTAGGTATATATATATGTATATATAAATGTATTTGTGGAGTGTACAACACATGTATGTATGTATTGTGTATCTATGTATATGTGGGTTGTGCACATGTGGGTGTACACACACACACACACACACACACATATATATATATATGTGAGCTAGAGTAAGAAGGGGGGGTCCTCCAAGGTTGGACAATTATATGGTTTGGAACTGGCCAGGAAATGGAATAATTATCTGGTTCCAGGCAATAAAAGATGAAAAATCATCTATCAAAGTCGAGGGTTCCTGGAGTCTGAGGTCTGGAGGAAGCATGGAAAAGGAGGAGACCCATAAAGTCAGAAATAGAAGGGACCTTTGAAACCATCCAATCCAGTCACATCTGAACAAGAATCTATTCCACAAAATACCTCACAAATGATCACCATTCTGTCTTTCCTTGAAAGGCTCCAGTAAGGAAGAACACAGGATTTGCTAAGTGCTAAGCACTTGTGATACAGTGGATAGAGGGCTGGACCTTGAGTCAGGAAGACCGAAATTCGAATTCTAGTCTCAAATACTTACAAGCAAGCCATGTAACTAATACCTGACTCAATTTCCTCAACTATAAAATGGGGCTCATAATAGTACTTCCCTCCCAATGTTGTTGTGAGGGTCAAATGAAATAATTGTAAAACATTTAAAATAATGCATAGAAATAGAAAGTATTTAACAAATGCTTATTTCTTTTCTCCCATTTCCATCTCTAAACCTATGTTCCAATTAGTCACTAAACAAACATTTATTAAGCATTTGCTATGTGCCAAGTACTGTACTGAGCCCTGGAGATGCAAAGACAAGTAAAAACACAGTTCTTTCCTTCAAGCTTATAATTTAATGGAGCTGGCAATATGCAAATAACTATAAATACAAGATAAACATAGATAGATAAAAGGTGATCTCAAAGAAGAGAGTATGAGATTTAGGGGATTGGGGAAAGACTGGGAATGGTCTCCTTCAGCATGTAGAATTCAAGCCAAGTTTTCAAGGAAGCCAGGGAAATGAAGACTCAGTATTGAGGAGTTCTAACATTCTCAGCTCAGTAAACAGCCAGAGCAAAAGCGTTTCAATCATTTGAAATATTCTCAAAATCACAGTTGATAGGGGCAGTTAGGTGGAGTAGTGGATAGACACTATCCCTGAAGTGTCAGGAGGACCCAAGTTCAAATCTGGTCTCAGGCACTTAACATTCCCTAGCTGTGTGACCCTGGGCAAGTCACTTAATCCCAAATGCCTCAGTAAAAAAAAAAAAATCACAGTTGACATTTACCTAGAGTTTTAAGATTTTTAAAGTACTTGACATACATTATTTGAGATTCACAACAATTCTAAAAGATGGGTACTATAGATAATATTTTCTCCACTTTACAGAAGAAAAATGAGGCTCAATGTAGATTACTAAGCACCCAGCTTCCAGCATCCATTTGGTCCCTCCAACTTTTAACTCAGTGTTCTTTCCATAAGGGTGTTATTGCTTTCTCCATAGAAAAGGCAAAAGAGGTGGCTGATATGAGAGTCACCAGCTCTGTTTCTTCCAGCAAGCTAGAAATCCAACAGGAATTTCCATCTTCCTTTCCTGTGCTCCATCCAGACTCCTGGCACTGGCACTTGACCTAGTAATGTAATCTAAGTGCCCTAGCTCTTTCCATCCACCCCACAATGCACACTCAGGCCTTTCTCTTTGCTGAAATCTCTTGTATGTGTTGTTTTCATCAATTAGAATATGAGCCTCTTTAGAAGAAGTACCGCTCTCACTTTTTTTCTATCTATATTCCTAGCATTTAGCATGACATTCAGTATCTAATAAATATTTTTTCATTCATTGCAATCCCTTGTTTCTTTCAAAACTTATTGCCACCTTCTACATGAAGGTCCTAGAGATTTCACAAAATTTACCTCATGTTTATTAGATATATATTGTGTATATTCTTATATGTGGACACATCATTTCCCCCAATGGATTATACACTCCTTGAGGGCAGGGGCAGTTCCTTTTTGTTTTTGTTTGTTTTTGAATCTCTAGCACATCACAATAACTAGAACAAAGTGGGTATTTAAAGTTTGCTTGCTGATTATTTTTGACAATGTCAATTAAACATCCTGATTGCACTGGTGAACTCTGAGTCCCATTCAAGCCCATAAGAACTGTCTTGTCCTATGAGTAGAGGCTATGTGAAGGGCAGAGCCATACTTGATTCCCTGATTCCCAGCCAGTGCCCTTTCAGCTAAACACCTGAGCTCTCAGAATACCTTGATTTATCACTGCTTATGGATGGGCAGTTAATTATTATTCCTATCTACACTAGCATCACCACCTATACCTTACTTGTGGAGTAGGGCCATGAATGGGAAATCCAGCAAATAGCATATCTAAAAAACAGAAATGAGTATTTCACAAGCCTAGTTAGTAAGAAACTTGTCAAGGAACTAGTCTGTGGATTCTTTCCTAACCTTATTGGTAGAATAATCCATAATCAATCCAACCTCCCAGAGACCCCACAACTCATCACTCATAAGCCAAGTTAGATGTTTGTTACTAATGGCAGTCAAGAAAAATAAATAATCAGCAAGAAGAACCAAGAATATCTACAAATAATTTATGTTGAATAAGGATTTTTATGACCCCTCAACATCTGCAAAGCACATTTATAATTTTATAAGATTCTACACTTCTGTGCATGACCTTGGGAAGTTTCTCAAGAAATATGCTTGGTTTTAAGGTGGACATAAAAAAATACATGCAAATTACATGGAAGGCTAGCAAATAAACATTCCATGACCAACCCTTGATTGCAAGTTCCTAATATTTAAATCATTGCTTTGGATATCAATATCTTTTTCATAAGTCCTGGAATAATAGCAGCTAATCCTACCTCGTGACATACATGGAGAAATGTTTGAGGGGGTAATCAGCCTGCATCCAAAAAATTGATTTTCAATAGCACCAGGGAATATACACATTCACACATTCACACACACACACACACACACACACACACACACACGTACACATATACACATAAGCAAATCACTTAACCTTTCTCTTTCTTAGTTTCTCTATTTACAAAATGAAGTCATGGGACCAAACTCTGCTTCAAAGACTATGTCAATCATGGGCTAGTCACTTAAATCTCAGCCTCAGTTTTCTCATCTGTAAATGAGGATAATAATAACCAATGCAGCACTCACCTCACAGAGTGATAAGGACATGCGAAAAGTTACCAACCAGAATTTATTTGTATCTGTCAAAAAAAAAAAAACCAGTGAGTTTATAAATTAGGATGACAATGTTCAAGATAACAATTTTACTGTGATATGTAAATTACTCAAAGCAAAGTAGAATAATTAAAAAGCAAATTTGTTGACAGCAATCCTTATGATTGTTGGCATCTTTTTAAAAATCTTTCAATATTTAATGGGTTTGTGGCAATCATCTGTTTCATATCATTTTGATTTGAGTTCATGAGATCTCAATATATTCTTCAATTATTCATCCTGAAATTATTACATTGGGTACTAAAAATACCTTGATGAACAGTCCATTGTTCCAAGTCTAGACTTAATTATAGCCCATAGAGTTCTTACTGGGATTTAAATCAAATGAATTCTCCTCCACTGAAACATTTTTCTATCCAGCTTTTATATAAGTTTTTATGCCTTTTGTGACATGTGATATAGTACAAAATCATGTTGAGTATTCCATCTCCATTTGTTAATTTCTGCAATACTGGAACAATTCTGCTTTTTAGAATATTAATATGTTTGTAAGTGCACATATCCTCAGTGGGACAAGATTTCTAGGCCTCTTGGGAGCCAAAAAAAAAAACCTGAAACATTTTGGGGGTAGCTGTTCTATAGTCTTATGAAAATGCCTAGATCTTAGAGGCTCACCTAGAATAAAAACATGGCTTTCGCCAGGAAAAAATATCTTTTTCCATTTTTCAATACTCCAGTCTTTGTGTTGTTTTACTCAAGAAAAGATTTTTCTTCTAAATTTGTGGTTAGAAATTTTTTTTCTAAACTAATCTCTTTATGGCTCTCCAACCTCAAAAGGTCTGCACTGCTCTGTAGAAGAATCAACAATAACTCTTTCAGCTACCAAGTCCTTCTTTAAGTCTTTGTTTTTTGATCACTAACTAAGCAGCTTCATAGCAATAGTTTGTCAGTTATTGGCTTTTTTTTCTCATCTTTGATCATACTTTCCTTGGTATTGCAGTGTGACTGGTCCTACTTTACCATGAGCTTGAATGAGGATTGAACTACTTTACTTCTCCACATTAACAGCCACTGCATTATTGCTAACAGTAACTGAATCCTGTGCTCTTTAAGAGATTTTTCTCTGGCATAATACATCCATTCTTTAAAACCACAGAATTAAAACACAACAAAAGACAACAATGAACCCGTGTGTATGATATGAAATCTAGCACTCAAGTGACCGAGAACTAATTAAGGTGGGGAAAGGAACTCAGTTGAATTTCTTCTGATCAAAATCAGATGTTCTGAATCAGCCTGTTTTCAATAAAAGCTCAACAGCATGATTGCTGCTATCACAAAGTGAAACCATATCAAAATTATTGCTCATCCTAAGTATTTCATTTGTCTGAGGCAGATATTACACCAGGAACTGAGGATACAAAGAGAAAAGTGAAAACATCTTAATGCTCAAGGGGCTTACATTTTATGAAGAGAGACAAGTATAAAAATAAGCAGATATTAAGTAAATACAAGTGAATGGAAGCAAAGAGGGGAGAAGGAAGCAAGAGCAGCTAGATGAGAAAAGGTTTTGTGTAAAAGAAGTCTTGAACAGTCTTGAAGTAAATAATCAATTCTAAGAAGCTAATGTAAGCTAGGAGTCAGTTCTCATCTTGAGGAATAGACAGAGTAAAGGGGAAGAGAAAAAAGGAAGAGATATGAGAGTGGAAAATCTAAAAGACTGTATATGGTGTTCACATATAGGAAAGTTGGAATGATACTTTGGAGAGCGCTAATTTAGCTAAAATAAAATAGCTAAATACAGGGACTATGGCAATATTGGAGCTTATTGAGTATGGGAGTGACATGGTCACACCTTTAATTTAGGAAACTCTCTGTGCAGAAATTAGAATAGAGAGGAAGAATTGAAGCAGGGAGATCAGTAAAAGTTTACTGCAATAATACAGGAGGTAATGAGAGCTTGAACACAGTGGAGACTGTGTGAGGAAGGAGAAACAAGGAGTCAGATAGGAGACATGTTATGGCCAATGCTTCAATGTGTAAAGTGATGGAGAAGAATCAAGAAACTATGTAGAGTGTTTTACAGATGTGAGTGAGCTATATAAATGTCTGAGAAACACAGAATGTGAGTGGTGGAAAAGACTTTAGGACATAGAATTTCAGAGATGTTAGGGCCATTAAAATATAAAATGTAAAGGGTGACAAAGACCCTGGAGATCATCTAAGCCAGGGATTCTTAACCCCTTTAGGCAGACTGGTGAAATTTATGGACCCCTTCTCAGAATAATATTTTATGTAATTGAAGAAAATGCCAAATTTCATTTAGAGGCCAGCAAAATCTGATGTAACTTTTTTCCACATTCAAAGACCCCCTGAAATCTATCTGTGGACCAGGTTAAGAGTCCCTTTATTTACTCCATAAGAGATAGTGGGAGGAGCTGGAATTAACTCATTCCACTTTATTATTTTTCAGTGAACAAGCATTTTTAGTTAGACTGTCCTTCCACTACCTATTGTGAGCCAATAAAAGTATAACTCTAAAAATGAAAAATAAAAATAAACCCTAAATGCATAGCTGCTCAATCTGGAGCAACAATTTCCCATATAAGCCATGTCTGAAAATGTATGTTCCTGTATTTTCAGTTTATCTTTGTCAGGAGATGTGACACATTTCATCTTTATTTCTTTAGACTTGTGGCTTAACTATTGATCAGAGAAATGCAAATTAAGACAACTCTGAGATACCACTACACACCTGTCAGATTGGCTAAAATGACAGGAAAAGATAACGATGAATGTTGGAGGGGATGTGGGAGGGCTGGGACACTAATACATTGTTGGTGGAACTGTGAACGGATCCAACCATTCTGGAGAGCAATTTGGAGCTATGCTCAAAAAGTTGTCAAACTGTGCATACCCTTTGACCCAGCAGTGTTTCTACTGGGCCTATATCCCAAAGAGATCTTAGAGGAGGGAAAGGGACCCACATGTGCAAAAATGTTTGTGGCAGCCCTTTTTGTAGTGGCTAGAAACTGGAAACTGAAGGGATGCCCATCAATTGGAGAGTGGCTGAATAAATTATGGTATATGAATGTTATGGAATATTATTGTTCTGTAAGAAACGACCAGCAGGACGATTTCAGAGAGGCCTGGAGAGACTTGCATGAACTGATGCTGAGTGAAACGAGCAGAACCAGGAGATCATCATGCACAGCAACAACAGTATTACATGATGATCAATTCTGACGGACATGGCTCTCTGCAATAAAGAATTGTCTCAAACCAGTTCCAGTTATTCACTGAAGAAAACCATATAAACCCAGAAAGAGGGACATGAAATATGGGCCACAACGTAACATTTTCATGATCTCT
>JAJPUD010000478.1:288494-313847 GCA_023553655.1 Myrmecobius fasciatus
CTGGAAACTGAAGGGATGCCCATCAATTGGAGAGTGGCTGAATAAATTATGGTATATGAATGTTATGGAATATTATTGTTCTGTAAGAAACGACCAGCAGGACGATTTCAGAGAGGCCTGGAGAGACTTGCATGAACTGATGCTGAGTGAAACGAGCAGAACCAGGAGATCATTATACACAGCAACAACAATATTACATGATGATCAACTCTGATGGACATGGCTCTCTCTGCAACAAAGAATTGTCTCAAACCACTTCCAATTGTTCACTGAAGAAAACCATATACACCCAGAGAGAGGGATATGAAATATGGACCACAACGTAACATTTTCATGATCTCTATTGACATTTGCTTGCATTGTGTTGCCTTTCTCTGATTCTTTTTTTTTTCTTGTAGATAGGATTTTTCTTGCATAACTTCTCAAGCATTTCAACATTATTAACATGTAGTGGACTTCCTGCCATCTGGGGGAGGGGAGGGGACTAGGGGTAAAATTTGTATTGGAAAGCTTTGTAAAGATCAAGGTTGGGGAGCTACCCATACATATGTTATACAAATAAAAGGCTTAAAAAAAATAGACTTGTGGCTTATAGATGAGTTATTGAGAGTTCTTTCACAGTTGTTTTTCTTTATAACATTATCATTAAACTATTCTGTCACTTCACTCCATTTTGATTTCTAAAGCCTTTAAAATTTCCTCAGAAATTGTCCATTTCATCATTTCTTATGACATAAGAACACATCATTACATTCACAGATCTCAATGTAATAGTGATTTTCCAACAGGAGGACTGCCTCTTAGTTTCCAGTTTGGGACTACCTCAAAAAGAGCTGCTATAAATACTTTTACATACATGAGTCCTTTCCTCTTTCTTTTATTTCTTTGCTATAGATTTACTATTAGTATGGCTGGATCAAAGAGCAATGTATTTTGATAACTTTTTGCAATGTCCTTATTTTTCAGATGAAGAGAATGGGAACTATTTCTTCCACTCTTTGGATTTACAAAGCAACAAGATTTTGTTTCTTCTCTACCTACTGATATGAGTTAAGAATAAAGCAGACAGATTCTATAATCAGATTAGTAGAGAAGGAAGAAATTTATGGCCAAAGAAGAACTAGAAAACATTATGAAATGCAAAATGAATTGCTTTGATTATATAAATTAAAAAGGTTTTGTGCAAATAAAACCAATGCAACCAAGCTTAGAATGGAAGCAGAAAATTTGGGGGGGGGTAAATTTTATATCCAAGAGTTCCAACAAAGTCCTCATTTCTAAAATGCATAGAGTACTCAAATTTATAAGAATACAAACCATATTCCAATTGATAAATGGTCAAAGGAAGACAATTTTCAAATGAAGAAATTAAAGCCATTTCTAGTCATATAAAAATGCTCTAAATCATTATTGTTTAAAGAAATGGAAATTAAAATAACTCTGAGAAATCAAAGAAATGCAAATTAAAACCACTTCAAACCTCTCAGATTGGCAAAGATGACAGAAAAAGATAATGATGAATGTTGGAAGGGATGTGGGAAAACTGAGACACTAATACATTGTTAGTGAAGTTGTGAAGTGATCCAATCATTCTGGAGAACAATCTGGAACTATGCCCAAAGAATTATCAAACTGTGCATACCCTTTGATCCAGCACTGTCTTTACTGGGTCTGTGTCCCAAAGAGATCATAAAAAAGGGAAAAGGACTTATATGTGAAAAAATGCTTGGAGCAGTCCTTTTTGTAATGGCAAATGACTGGAAACTGAGTGGATAACCATCAGTTGGGGAACGGCTGTTGGGAAATGATATAGTTATATGAATGTTATGGAATATTATTGTTCTATTAGAAATGACCAGCAGGATGATTTCAGAGAATCCTGGAGAGATTTACATGAACTAATGCTAAGTGAAATAAGTAGAACCAAGAGAAAATTGTATACAGGAACAAGAAGATTATATGGTGATCAAATCTGATGGACTTGGCTCTTTTCAACAATGAGGTGATTCAGGCGGATTCCAATAAACTTGTGATGGAGAGAGCCATTTGCATCCAGAAAGAAGACTATGGGAACTGAATGTGGATCACAACACAGTTTTTTCACCTTTGTTGTTCTTTGTTTGCTTTTTTTCCTTTCTCATTTTTTCCCCTTTTGATCTGATTTTTCTTGTACAGCATGATAAATGTGGAAATATGTATAGAAGAATTGCACATGTTTTACCTATATCAGATTACTTGCTGCCTAGGGGAAGGGAGTGGGAGAAGGGAAAGAGAAAAATTTGGAACACAAGGTTTTGTAAAGTGAGTGTTGAAAACAAGCTTTGCATGTATTTTGAACATAAAAGGATATTGTCTTTTTAAAAAGGAATAAAACAGACAAAGCAAAATAGACAAATCATTTCTAACTTTAGATTTACTGTTTTCAATACCACATTCTTCCCAAGGACTGACTTTCCAAGTTTTGGCCTTCTCACTATTTAATCCCTATCACAGAATTAAGCTCATAAAGCCCAAATGCTATAGGTGCTTTATAAACATCATCATCATCATCCTCATCATCATCATCATCACCATCATCATCATAGCACCTACTATGAGCCAGACACTGTGATAAGCATTTTACAAATATCTCATTTGATCCCCACCACAACCCTTGGAGGTAAGTTTTATTATTATCCCTATTTTACAGATAAGGATACTGAGATTAAGTGACTTTCCCAGGGTCACACAGCTAATAAGTATCTGAGATTGGATTTGAACTCACCATATTGTTTGTTTTTTTTAAGAATTCCAGGTGGTGTTATGTTATATATTTATCTTCTTCTACTACTACTTTTACTATTACTACTCCTTCTACCTATTAATGTTGCTACTACCTACTATTAATACTGTTACTACTATTAACACACCTATTACTATTATTAATATACCTACTATTAATAACAGTGGTAATACTACTGTTAATAATAGTAGTAATGCTACTGTTAATACTGTTAATTCTACCTACTATTACTTCTATTACTCCTCCTGCTACCATTATTACTATTACTGTTACTACTCCTATTACTTACTAATGCTACTCTTACCTAATATTACTTCTATTACTACTACTACCTACTAATACTACTCCTACCTATTATTATTTCTATTACTACCCTTATTACTTACTAATGCTATTCTTACCTAATATTGATTCTATTACTACTACTACCTACTAATGCTACTGCTACCTACTATTACTGCTATTATTATTCCTAATATTAATATTATTATTACTATTATTTCAACTACTCCCATTATCTACTAATGCTACTTCTACTTACTATTACTTCTATTGCTACTACTATTACTATTCCTACTAACGCTACTACTACCACTACTCCACACTTCTAGGCAGCCAGGTGGGACATTGGAGAGAGCACTGGACCTGGAACCATAAGGACCAAATCCAAATCCAACCTCAGATAATTACTAGCTGTGTGCTGCATAACCTGGATAAGTCACTTAACTTCCTCATTGGTAAAAGGGAGACAAAAATAGCACCTCCCTCCCAAGGTTGTTGTGAGGATCAAAGGAGATAATATTTGTAATGTATTTGATACCCCCAGGGAATATTTAATATGTATATTCCCTTCCCTCTTTTCCCCATCCAAATAAAGAATCCCCAATGCTTAGAACATAATAGGTGCTTAATAAATACTTGGTGATTGGTTGCAAACACTGACCCCCCCCCCCAAAAAAAAGGTACTTGAATTTATTCTAACCAGCTTGACATTTGAAACGAAGGCATCTTCTCTTGACTGTTAGGGCCAGCAACTCACTAATTTCAGGATGGAAGCAACCTCTTCCCAATCCTCAAACACCAGATCAGAGGATCCCAAGAAAGGCATTTTCTGATACTCATTTAAGCATCTCAGGGAGACAGAATGCTGTTCACTTCTCTTGGCCCAGCCCTGGTGTTTCCACTGAGTTGTGCTTAAGCTGTTCTCCTGTCCGTTGGCAGCCTCCTAGTTCCATTGGACTAAAGCATTCACAGTTTGCCAGCCACTGGCTTTGCCTACAACTAGAACCAGAGCAAGCCAAACCTCCATTTGGAACACTAGACCTTCGAATTGATGGCTGCGTTTATACAGTTCACCAATGGAGGCCCAGGACCCGTGACATGGAAAGTCTTTAATGCCATCAGGCTCAGAGAATCACTGGCAAACGCCACCTGGGAAAAGCAATTCTCCTGTCTTCTCTCGGATATTCTTGGCTGCTATGACTCTGCCCAAAAGCATTAATGTTAATGAGGAATAACTGTTATACAGTGATATTGAATTTTTGAGAAAAAGCAGTAAATCCTCATATATCGTGGGGGGAAACTTAACCTCATTTTTTGTTTTTGATCTATGTTAACCAGAGGCATTCAATGGGCTAACCAACACGAATATCAGGATGCAGATGGTGCTGGTATGTCTGACAGAATAAGAGAAATTTAGAAGGCAATATCCCCATATGTCAGAAAGGCAGCTTAGTCTTGTAGGAAGATTATGGGATTTGTGCTCAGGAGACCTGGGCTTGAATCCCAACCTTGCTACTTACTACCCGTGTGGCCTCGGATAAATAATATAACTATTCTGGGTCTCAGTTTCCTCCTCTGTGAAGGAAGGGGAATATATTAGATAGTCTCTGAAGTCACAGAAGAAAAGAATCTAAGAGTTGGAAGAGACTTCAGGGGCCACCTTGTCCAACCCAAACATGAAATGAATTCCCACTGTCACATACCGGACAAGTGTTTATCCAGTCTATGATTGAAGACCTCCAAGAAGGGAGAGCCTATCACTCCTGGAGGCAGCCCATTCCATCTTGGATAGTTCTAATGGTAAGGAAGTTTTTTAACTTATATCCACCCTAAATCTTCCTCTTTGCAGCTTTCCCCCATTGCTCCTAGTTCAGTCTCTGGGACCAAAGAGAAACAGTCTAATATCCATCTTTCATATGAGAGTCCTTCAAATACTTGTATTCAATTTTCATGTCCCCCCAGTTTTTTTTCTCCAGGTTAGCGATGGCTGGTTGTCAATCACTCCTCATATGTTATGGACTTGAGGACATTCACCATTAGGTTTTTTTTTTTTTGGATGTTACATCACACTGCTGATTCATGTTGAGTCTGTAATAATATACTTAACCCTCCAGGCCTTTTTCAAAACAACTGCTATCTATGCCTCCTTACCCCCCATCTGGTTCTGGTGAAGTAGTTTTTTGGATCCAAGTATAAGACTTTACATTTGTCCCTACTGAATTTCACTTTATTAGCTTCAGCCCTAGGCTCTATCCTTTCAGGATTCTTTTTGAATTCTAAGTCTATCATCCAGTACATTAGCTACCCCTTCTAGCTTGTTGTCAATGGCAAATTTGATGAGTATCTCCCTCTTCTACATACTATGGCTCTAGGGAAGTACAGACAAAGATTATGTATTTAAACTCATGTATAGACAAAGATTATATATGTAAACTCATACATATAGAACAGAACCTCACAGAAAAAACATAAAAATCCTCCAGTGTATATTCATCCAAGGGCCATTTTTAAGAAATGGACTCAATGTGGTTGCTAGATGACCAGAGACAAGGCGATAGGATCAAACATTTTGAGCTGCAAAGAACATTGAAGGTCAATTAGTCTAAACTTTTTAGTAACACAGAGAGGATGCAATGGCATGGTCCAGGAATAAAGGATCCAGATTTAGACCCCAAAGCTGAAGGAAAAAAGTATATTCAGACCTTTATCTTGTAAGATACTGGACAGTTTGGTATAGTGAAAAGAGTTCAGCACTAGATGAGTCAGATAATCTGGTTTCTAAGCCTGGCTCTGCCACTGACTAGCTGTGTAACATTAGACAAATCATGTTCTCTGGACCTCCACTTCTTTCCTCTATAAAATGAAGGGATAGAGAAAATGGCCTCTCTGGTCACGTCCAGCTCTTATACCCTGTGGTTCTGACAGTCCTGATTTTATTTCACAAGGTCATCACAAGAACCAAATAAGATATTGTATGGAGAATAGAGTTTTGAGATATATATATATATATATCTTTTATTTATTATATTTTTATATATTTATAATATATTAATATATATTTATTATATATTAACAGTTGACATTCATATAGCTCTTTAAGCTATAGCTTAAAGAGCTATATAAATATCAATTGTTAATCATTTTTAGAGAGATCATGTTGTTCAGTATTAACGATAATGCACTTTGAAACCAAAAGAGGTCTGAGTTCAAATTCTGTCTTTGGCATTGACTATCTGAATAACCATAAGTAAATCATCAAATCTTACTCTCAATTTTCTTATTTGTAAAATCGGTCTAATAATACCTGTAACACTCTTCAGGTGAGGATAAATGAGAAAATATGTATGTGTGTGTTTATATATACATACATATATACATAAATATGTATGAATCTAGATATATATAAACACACATACTTATTCTCTCATTACATATGTATGTGTATGTATATATAATGTATATATTTTATGTGTATATAGTATGTATTTATATTTATATATATGTATATGTGGAATTATAAACATAGGTACTTATCTAAAGAATTTTACCAACTTTGAAATACTTTGTCAATATCAGCTATTATATGATTAATATGGAAATGAGACAAAACTGGCCACGTCACCTAAACCATCAGAAGATGTGAGTTTGAATTTCAGCCATACAACTGAGTATGATTTTGATTGGTCCTTTTATTTCTTTGGGTGCCAATTTTCTGTAAAATGAGGGAGTTAGGCAGAGTCTCCTGGGTCTTCTCCAGCCTTAAATCACTGTATAACTGTGGCCTTCTAATCAGCTATTAAAAGGAAACAAGGAAAAGCAAGGGAAATCACCAGAGCATTCTAGGAGAATATTGGCCCAAGAAGCTCACTTGCTGTCTTTCCTGATCAAATAACTCTACAGATCATTTCTTTTACATTTTATTCATTTGTTTCAATGAGCATTGTCATTCTGTATACTATGTTAAAGCCAACTTGAAAAATCTAATATAAAAGTTTAACCAGATGGCCTCAGATGCCTTCTACCTTGATTCTGTGATATTATTATATTCACTAACACCTCCATCAAGAAAGGCTTTTGGTTCACCCTTTCTAAGGCATTCTCATGGACTTGGTACCAAAGGTTACCTAACTAGCTCTCTAGTCTATGATGGACCAAAAAATTAGTCTCATTTTTTTGGTTCTACTCTGAAGAAATAAGTCATCTAGTATAAGGGAAACTTTTTTTCTACTCTTGAGCTATGCCCTTAAAAAATTGTGTGACCTTGGTCAACTCATTGTATTTCCCTTAATTCCATACCTGGATGATCTCTGAGGTTTCTTCCAGCTCTAACACTCTATGAATTGATCAAGTTTACAATAATTTTATGACATTTCTCTAAACAAGGAATTATCCACTTTGAGTCCATGATTATCCAAAGGGTCTAAAGAAAAATTTCAGGATGGGAGAGAAATTTGTGTACTTGAAAAGGAAAAAAAAATGCATCTTTATTTTCACTAAGCTTTACTTTCCTTTTTGATGCTTTGTATTTTACTTTGTACCTTTAAAAACTTTATTCTACAAAGGGAGCTATAGGCCTCTCCAGTCTGCCCAAGAGGACTATGGACCAAACAGATTAAGAACTCCTTGTCTATCCATATACAACAAAGTCAACACTTGCTGCTATAGATTCAACCCTGTCTCAAACTATCTGTGTCTTTGGAAGAACAAATTGGGTAAAGTTTCTGAATCTCGTCTCTAAAACGAGAGAAATGGACCAATCTCTAAGGACGTTTCCAGGTCCAATAGTCAATGTATGCTTCCCACAATTAAACTTTATGGTTCCTATAATTAAAACTCGCAGACCAAACATTTGCACTGTAACATGTATATATGGGCATATACAGCTGCGTCTCCAAACGTACATTCTTCATTTGTTGTCTTGCATGTTAACGATAACTGTTATACATTGACAGCATGGATGGTAACTCTTAAGAGGGATGGAAAGAATACAGTTTGGCAGGCACCGAAGCAGTTGGCACATAAATTTCTCACAAGCATGAAGACAACTGGCCGGCAAATGTCAAAGGCATTAACACCTACCTTGGAGTGTAATTATTTCAGTCTGTTAGCAGTCTCGGAGCTAATATGCATTTCAAAAACTCAACAAGGAATCAAAGTCTGGGAGGTCGGCCTTGCAAGCTGTTTCAGAGGGTTGTAAATTTTATTCAAAAAGGAAGAATTTTGGATTGCATAAACAGTCAGCCTTTTCGGACCAGACTGGAAATCTTTAGAGCCTCAATCCTGACCATAATCAAGTCTTCCCTTACATTTGAGGGGTGGGGGGGAAGAATGAAAGAAACTTTGAAACCCCAAACTAAATTTACAGGGAGAAGGGGACAGAGGTTGGAAAGAGAGGAAAAATCTCCATAAAAATTTTAAAGGGAAAAAAAGTAGAGATAAACTTTCATGTTGTTTTTTTTTTCTTTTCATTTTTTCCAATGGTAAAAATTGTGGGATAACTTTTTTCTTTTAATTCCCTGCTACCATTCCAGCAGAATTCTGGTAAGTCTAGAAACTTAAAAAGAAATCTGGGGCCCCTAGAGACCAGCCAACAAGTTATTATAGCAAAAGAGATCTTAAAAATCATCTAATCCAACCTCTTTTAACACATGAAGAAAGTGAAAGCTAAGAGAAGTTGAATGATTTTCTCAAAAATGATAGAAGTAGCAGAGAAGAAGCAAATCCATGATGTGAAACTCAGGTCCTTCAACTCCAAAACCAAAGTCCTTCCCACTACATTGTCAAAATCAAGCAAAAGATTATTTCATGAAAGAGCCTCAGAGATTTCCATCTCATCTCCCCACATCCACCACTCCCTAAACCTTACCTCACTTGACATGCTCAAAAAATACTTAATTTAAATTACAATAATTTCTGTGAATCAGTGATGGCTAATGACTCCCATCTCTATGGAGAAAAGTGGAGCTAGAGTCAAAGATGAAAGAGAGGTACAATTTGGAGTGAGAGAAAGGGTCCCTCAACCCTTGTAAACTTTGAATCAGGAATAATACTACTTGGCAAGGAACTGAAAACTGAATGAATGCCCAGCAATTGTAGAATGGCCGAATAAATTATGGCATATGAATGAAATGGAATATTATTATTCTGTAAGAAATGATGAGTGGGCTGATTTCAGAAAAGCTTGGGAAGACTTATATGAACTGATGCTAAGTGAAGTGAGTAAAACCAAGAAAACATTGTACAAGTAACAACAAGATTATGTGACGATCGACTGTAATTGACTTGGTTCTTTTCAACAATGAGGTGATACAAGGCAATTCCAATAGACTTGTGATGGAAAGTGCCATCTGTATTCAGAGAACTATGGAGGCTGAATGTGAATCAAAGCATAGTATTTTCACTTTTTTTGTTGTTGTTGCTCATCTACTTTTTTTCTTTCTCTTGTTTTTTCCCTTTTGATCTGATTTTTCTTGCACAGATGATGAATGTGGAAATATGTTTAGAAGAATTGCACATATTTAATCTATATCAGATTGTTTGCTATCTTGGAGAAGGGAAGAAGGAAAAAATTGAACAGAAGGTTTTACAAAGGTGAATATTGAAAACTATCTTTGCATCCATATTTGAAAAATAAAATGCCATTTAAAAAAGAAAATGGAAATAATAGCTGTTGCTGTTTATTATAGTTATATATAGAGTTAGTTGCTGTTCTTAGAGTTATAAGGGTCAGAAAAAATAACATTTACATGTTCGTGTTCCCAAGATCCTATGTCCAAGCCCTCACTTCCTGCACTGGACTTGAACCTGCCAATATTACTGGCCTCAGACACATTTAAGTCACTTAACTCTATTTGTCTCAGTTTTCTCATATGTAAAATGGAGGAAAAATAGCATCTGATTCCCAGGGTTGTGGTGATGATCAAATAAGGCAATATTTGTAAAGCATTATAATGCCCAACATATAAAAGGGGTTTAATAAATGCTAGCTATGATGATGGGGATGATGGTGATGATAATGATATTGATAATGATGGTGACAATGGTAATGATGATAGTGATAATGGTGATAATGGTGGTTGTGATGGTATAAATATCACCCAAGTACTCTGAGCATTATATAGAACAGTTTGAAAAAAATTCTCCTCTTTGATAGAGGTATGAATTGGTACAACCATTTTAGAAAGGAATTTGGAAGTATGCAAATAAGGCAACTAAAATTCCCATACCCTTTGCACCAGAGACTCCATTACTGGGCTTATATCCCAAGAAAGCCCCTGAGAAGAACAAAGTCCCCATATACACTAAAATATTTATAACTCTGTGATATTCAAGAATCCTAAGTAATCCCGTTGATTATGGAGTATGAGCAAACAAAATGTGATACAGGAATGTAATGGAATTTTAATGTGCTACAAGAAATGGTCTTTGTGATCAATATAGAGACACCCAGAAAGATCTACATGAATTGATATAGAACAAAGTTATCAAGGGCATTAAATTAAATTAAATTAAAAACTACAACAGTACAAATAAAAAAAATAATACACCAAAAAAATCACAAGTAAATGTAACAAAGTTATATAGATCAAACAGGAATTGAATGAAGAAATATGAAAGGACACCCCTAACCCATTCCTGTGTGAAAGTTCACAGGTGTTACTTACACATTCAGACTTTTTCAATGTATTAATCAGTTGTGCTGATTTTTTTCTCTTATTTTTTATCTTTGAAAAAATTTCCTTGGTAGCTCACTGGAAAGGGATATTGGGATAACTATGATGATGTAAAAAAAAAACAAAAAACTTCCATAAAAATTATTTTTTAAAAAAATAAAGAAAAATCCTTCTTCCCTACATACTGGGGATATGTTTGTTTCATAGGCAACTAATGTTTCTGCTGAAGAGGTATGCTCAAATTTGTTACATAACCTCAACTGGATCCTTATTACAACAAGGCAATTCTTTTATACCTCCCTAACTGATTCACTATCCTATTTGCCACAAAAGATTTTTCCAGAGCTTTTCATCCTTCCTCAAAGTTCCCATAATTCTCTTGAAAAAAAAATAATTGAAACCATTCAAAGGGAATGGCTCTTTTCCCTTCCTCTTCATGTTACATCATTCAGACATTTTCTGTCACTATATCCCCTTCACCCTATATCACATAAAGAGGCAAGCCCCTCTACCTACATAACTGACCCCATTTCATCCCCTTTTCTATAGAAAGTTACCTCCTCTATCATCCTGTTTCTTACATGCCCAAGTTTCCTCCACCTTAAAAAAAATTCTCACTTGATCCACCCATCCCTGCTGGCTATCATCTTATATTTTTCTTTCCTTTCATGACTAAATTTCTTTAAAAAGACATCTACAATTGAAACCTTCATTTCCTTTCTCTTCTTAATTCTCTTTACTCTGGCTTGTGATCTCATCAATCACCAACAGAAACTGGTCTCTCCAACGTTACCATTGATCTCTTAATGGCCAAATCCAATGACCTTCTCTCAATCCACAGCCTTTGACACTATCAATCACCCCATTCTTTTCCATACTCTCCTCTCTAGGTTTTCATGACACTATCCTTTCCTAGTTCTCCTTCTACCTATTTCACTGCTCCTTTCTAGTCTCCTTTGTTGGGTCTCCATCCAGGGCACTCTATTAATTCTGTGTGTCTCCCAAGACTACATGGGATCCTCTTTTCTTCTCCCTCCATAGTATTTCATTTGGTGAACCAATCAATTCCCATTGTTTCAATTATCCTGGATATGGTGATGATTCTCAGATCTACTTATACAGTCCTAACTTCTCTGCTAACATCCAGTCTACTATCTCTACCTGCCTATTGGACATCTCTAACTGACTGCTGTAGGAAATTTTAATTCAACATGTCAAAAATGAAACTTACTACCTTTCTCCTCGAGCTCTCCCCTCTTCCTAACTTTCCTGTTACTATCATGGATACCACTATTTTCTCAATTTCCAAGTTCACTCATCTTAGATATTATCCTTGACTTTTCATTCACTTGCTCCACCACCACTCCTCATATCCAATCTGTTGCAAACTCCTGTTAATTCTACCTTTGAAATATCTCTCCTAACTTCCCTCTTCTCTCCTAAAACCACCCCTACCTTTTTACAGGCCTTCCTTACCTCACATCTGAACAATTTCAAGAACCTTCTGGTTAATGTCCCCGCCTTAAATTTCTCCCTACTACAATCCACTTCCTACTCAACTGTCAAATTAATCTTAAAGCAAAAGTCTCTCTGTCTGTCTCACTGTTTCCACCAAACAATCAATGAACTCCAGTATCTCTCTGTTACCTCTAAAATCTCATATAAAATCTTCTCTTTAAAATAGCCCATTATATTATTGTTCTGTAAGAAATGACCAGCAAGATGATTTCAGAGAGGCCTGGAGACTTACATGAACTGATGCTGAGTGAAATGAGCAGAACCAGGAGATCATTATACACGGCAACAACAGTACTATATGACGATCAATTTTGATGGACATGGCTCTCTTCAACAATGAAATGTTTCAAACCACCTCCAATTGTTCACTGAAGAAAGCCATATACACCCAGAGAGAGGGATGCGAAATGTGGACCACAACATAACATTCTCATACTCCTTGATTGACGTTTGCTTACATTGTGTTTCCTTTATCTGATATATCTTCTGTGTAGATAAGATTTTTCTTGCACAACAATGATAAGTTTGGAAATATGTATACATATATTCGATTTACCAATATTTTAACATAATTAACATGTAGTGGATATCCTGCCATCTAGGGGAGGGGTGGGGAGTTGGGGGGAAAAATTTGTAACGGAAAGCTATGTAAGGGTTATTGTTGAAGAATTACCCACACATATGTTATGCAAATAAAATAAAATAAAATTTAAAAAAAATAGCCCATTATGCTCTAATCCCCTCCTACTCTTTCAGACTTCTCATACTTACTTCTTCCCTCTTACTCCGGAACTAAGTGATGATGGTCTTATTACTCTTTCTTCTACTGAGGATCATGATATTTTGGAGCTAGAAAAGATCTTAGATATTACCTACTCCAGTCCCTTCATTTTATAGAGAAGCAAATTTGAAGCTTAGAGAGAGAGTATTCAAAATCATATTGCTTATTAATAGTAGGGCCAGGATTAGAACCCAGGTCTCATTTGACTCTCTATCCAGTACTCTATCCAAAGAACTAAGGACAAAGGCATACTTTTCAAAGTTAAATGCCAAATTTCAAAGGTGAGAATTAGAATAGCCAGATGTAGGCAGATATCAGGGGCTAGCAAAAGTGGCAAAGCAAAATGATGAATAAAAATCATAGTAGAGAATAGAGGGGAAAAACAACTTGATTAATTACATGCAAAATAATATCTAACTGAAGAAATCAATAGGATTTTATCAACTTGCATAAATTGCATGCACATTAAAAATAAATTTTAAAAAAATCATGAATTTGTTGGTCACCAATATGCAGTTGAATCAATCTATTTCCAGAAGCCTTCAACTTTTACAAATGGAAGACCTGGAGACTACAGATGTCAAGTTTGTCAAACTACTTTCATCTTAAAACCATAAAATATTACTGCCTAATGTAACCTTTAAGTATTTGAAAGGTTTTCATGGGGTAGAGAGTTTAGATTGATTCTCTGTAGCTCATTCCTATTTCTATCAAAGACCCGGGTTATAATCTTAATGTGTCCCCTATGACTCCTACACACATATGTCCCCCTTCCCCATTCTAGGTGTGAAAATTGCTAATTACAATTCTGATCATTTACTCTCAGTTGCACAACTAATAAGTATCAGAAGCAGGATTCTTCTATGATACCATGCTACCTCTGTAGCAACCAATCATATGGCAGTGGCTGCATATTGATTCATGCTGTAGTATCTTTGTCTTATGTCCCAAGCTAGAAAGTAAGCTCCCTGAAGGCTTGAACCATGTCTTCTTTTTTTCCTATTGTCCATCCTCTCATATCATTCTTCAGAGTTCTATATATGGTTAATGTTCAAAAAAGAATGGTAAGTGAATGATTTGATGGATGATACATCTAATCTATGAACCTGCCTGTGACTCCTTTGGCAAATCGCACTCATGGTCAGGGGGGAGGGGGAGAGGGATTCACTCATCTACTTGGGAGTGGGATTGGGAGACTGAGAATTTTAATAAATTTTCTTTCAGCGGCATTTACAAATTTTTCCATGGCAAAATCAGGCTTGGCTATGAAATGAGATTTCTCTTTCTGAAGAAAAACAATACCTTGATTCTTCTTGTAAGTGACACAAAACATTTCACATGGAAGTGAGGCATTAAAACAAATATTGAAAGACAGAATCCTTCTTCTCCAGAATCATGAAAATTTTAGTGATGACTACCACTAAATTGAAGCCAATAAAGAGGACTAAATCTAAGTGAATCAAGGGTCCTTGTGTTTTTTATCCAAGGTATAAGAATCTGAACTTCAAATGAAAAGGAGACTGGTACACAGAGCAGAAGAGTCTTTTCCTACTGTTCATTCCATTTGTCATTGTTGCTTTAGCTGCATGGCAATACACAGAATTCTGTCAGTGAGATCTAATACTGGCTGTCCAAAAATTCCAATAGATTTGGGATGGAAAATGCCATCTGTATTCAGAGAGAACTATGGAGACTGAATGTGAATCAAAGCACAGTATGTTTACCTTTTTGTTGTTAATTTTTATCTTTCTTCTGGTTTTCTCCCTTTTGGTCTGATTTTTCTTGTACAACATGACAAATATGGAAATACACTTAAAAAGATAGCACATATTTAATCTATTTCAGATTGCTTGCTGTCTTGAGGAAGGTAATAAAGGGAAGGAGAAAAATTTGGAACACAAAGTCTTACAAAATTGACTGTTTAAAACTAATATCTTTACATATATTTGGAAAAATAAAATATTATTGAGGGAAAAATGAGTAAAGCTGACTGCCTAGCAGTCACTGGCAATAAACACCAATCTATAAGTATCAGGGCTCCAAATGTGAGTTTATGATTTAAAAAAAAACTTAGCAAAAGTCTTTAATATAGGTTCTAGATATGTCTACAAATGGAGAAAATTGCAATACCAATAATAAAGTCATATGGTCAATAATTTGAGATCCTAACATGAAATTCTACTATATTTGTCTCTTAAGTTATCCTACTCTTATACAACTTTCTCTCAGTTCTTTTGGTGTGCAAATCCCAGAGCTACTAGTTTCTGGTAAATTCTAGAACAGGAGGACCACTATCCTCTCTTAATAAAAAAAAAACTGTGAGAAAAGAAGCAATTTGTGAGAGGTCAATCCGGTGTCTCAACTGTCTCAATGTCTCAGACCAAAGATAGGAGCATCAGGTAAAATGAGGCAGGTATTGAACCTTTCATAGATTGTCAGACACACAGTGAATATGTGAATAACTTATATTGCAGAGAGTATCATTTTCATCACTGGGGTTTTTTCCCCCAATTAGCAAGTATTTTTTCTCTTTTTCCTATCCTACACTTAATTGAAAATAAAAAGAGAAAAAAACAACTCTTATAAGAAACATACAGAATAAAGTTCTCTTTTGCTGTGTTCAGAAATGTCAGTCTCATTCTGTAGCTTGGGTCCATCTATTTATTTAGCTGTAAAGTGGTTCCTGACCTTCAGTCTCACATCTCTAACTTCTTTCTCTAGAAGGATACTTCTAATTGAATGTCCCAAAGATGTCTTAAACACAAAATATATAAACCTGAATTCATTATGTTCTCCCCAAAACCTTCCCTTCTTCCTAACTTTGGTTTACTGCCGAGGACATCACCATCCTTCCAGCCAACCAGGTCACAACCAGTGTCATGCTCAACTCTTTCTTCTCTCCCATCCCTGAAAAACCAATGTGTTGCCAAGTCTTGTCAATCGTACCTTCAAAACATCTCTCTTAAACACTCCCTTCTCTCCTTTTACCCTGCCACCATGCTGGGACAGGTTTTCATCACCTCAAACCTGGATCATTACAACAACCTGCTGGGGGTCTGCTTGCCACAAATGTCTCACAACTAGGATTCATCCTCCACTCAGCTGTCAAATTGATCATCCTAAAAACCAAGTTAGTCTGTCACTTCTACTTCATTTAGTAAGCTCTAGTAGCTCCCTGTTACTTCCAGGATCAAATGTGAAATCCTATGTTTGGTCTTTAAATCCCCTCATAATCTGGTCCCTTCCTACCTTTGCTTTTCTTACACTGCTTGTCAATCAATCATCCTTAAATATTTATTTTTTAACTTTATATATATATATATAAGTATTTATTGTTTGCTCTATGCTAGGCACACAGGGAAAAAACTGAACTAGATCTTACTTTCAAGGAATTTAATTTGAAAGAGGGGAAAGAAATAATATGTACCTCTATAAGTAGTCATAAAGTATGTCAACTACTTGTGCAAGCATTAAGCAACTAAAGAGATCAGAAAAACTCATCTGTAGGAAATGACATGAGATGATGAGTTTTAAAGAGGGCTGGGGACTCCACCAGGCAGAAGTGAGGAGGGATTCTATCCATTCCAGGTAAAGGTACAGAGATAGGGGATGAAACGTCAATGCACAAGCAACAGTGAGTAGGTCAATTTAGCTGGGTCCTAATGTGCGTGAAGGGGAATGATATAGGTTGGAATCAGACTGTGAAGGTTTTAAATGTCAAATAAAGGAATTTTGATCTGATTTTAGAGTCAATAAAGAGCTACTGGAACTTCTTAAGAAGAGGAGCAACATGATTAGATCCAATGTGGTGGATCTATGGAGAATAGACTGAAAAGGAGACATATTGTCTGCAGAGAGAATTATTTATTAGAAGCCATTGCAATAGATGTGATAAGGGCATAAGCTAGAATAGTTGTTGTATAAATGCACAGAGGGTATTAGAGATGAGGAGAAAGCATAAATGGTAGTACTTGGTAGCTAAGTGTTGGGGGGGGGTAAACAATGAGCGTAAAAGTCAAGGATGACTGGAAATGGAAAGATGGCAGTGTCCTTTACAGGAATAAGAAAGTTAAGAGGAGAGATGTGTTTAAGGGCAAAGATAATGATGTTGAGGTTGTGATCCCTATGGAATAATCAGTAGGGAACATTCACAGAAAGTTAATGATTTGGTCCTAGAGCTCAAGAGGAAGAAGAAGGCTGAAAATACAGATTTGATACAGATTTATCAGCCTATAGATATGATAGCTAACTTGATGAGAGCTGACAGATTCACTAAGATATTAATGAGAGAGAAGAGGAAAAGGCACAGGATAAAGAAATTAACCAGAATTCTCCATCATTCTCCAATAAGGCAAAGTTTTTGGTATAACTGTACCACAAAGCAGCGCTTTCTTATACTTTCTCTTAGAACAGTATTCAGGATGGCTGAATGTTCTCTTAAGAACAAACTTCATACTTATTAAGAAATCTTATGTTTAGGCCCCCCTTTTTTAATTCTGCAGTACAAACAGGAGTTTGGCCATTCCATTCCCAACTAATAAAAGGCGATGAATGAGCCACTCCTCCCCTCTCCTGCCAGTTACAAGGTGTGATGTTTTCTATGATGTTGGTTTTTTAATGTTAGTCTCATACATTGCCCGTGTCAATGACATCAGAGCCACATCACATCACACCCTGAAATGGAAAAGCCATCTCATGCTCTACAAAGGCTTTTGGGTACATTTCCACTGACTCTGCAGATCCCTTACATTTAAGATGCCTTTCCTGACCACCCTTAGGTGACTGGGCCATTTCAGTGAGGACTTGAGAAGGAATTTAATCTCCCTCTATAGCCAGTCCAAAGAAGGCCCTCTAGGATGGTCCCTGAAAGGGAATTTTAGTCTTCTCCCTTCCCCAAAGCACTCCTCTCCTTGAGCAGCCCTCTTCCATTATCCTGGGTTTCTTATTTTCTATTATAATTTGTTCCATCGACACCTCTTTGAAGGGAAGAAGCCCTAGAGACCACCACTGTCTGCTTCACATGAACCCCAGGGCCAGAGCTGTCAGCATCACGTATGAGCTCAATTCAGCTCCCAGCCTGGCCGTCATGCCTGGGCTGTTTGCTTAAACATCATAAGAAAATAAGCATTCTGAAACCACTTGGTAAATTCACAAGCATATTCACATGTGAGCGTATGCATTCATAGCCATCCCCATTCCCCTAGAAATCCTACGTGGGGCCTGGGTAGTTTTTCCCTGACAGGCAGGCTGACTCCCCGAATCTGTCTCCTTTTAGTGTCCCCAGCAAACTCACCGTGACAAATTGGATGACATTTGCTTTCATGTAGCCCAAAAACTATCGCTTCTCCCAGACCCAAGTCAATGATGAGCATGACTTCTAATACCATTCCTTTCGCCTCTAGATTTTTCTCTCATGTTAAAGAAAAACACCATGAAACGCTCACAGATGAAACTCAACTTCCTTCTGCAGTTACTTTCCATTAACTCTGCATACAGGATGTACCCAAGTCTTTAGACTGCACTAAAACTTTGGGAATTCCCTGATTATGTTCTACGTACATAGCTGTTTATATGTGGTCTCTCCTTGAAAGCCTGAAAGCTATCTTTTAGCTTTCTCTGCATCCCCAGGAATTAGCACAATACTTGGCACACAGTAGGCAGTTAATAAAAGCTTCTTGTCTCAAGGACCAAACCGTGACAGCTGTGGGCAGTGAATTTCTACATCCAGGTGAAAGCTATTAATAGCTAAGCATCTCATATATGGGATTAACTATGGTCATCTGCAAAGCGCAAACTCCAGGGAAAATAAAAGAATGGGAGCTTCCAAACCTAAGTTGGCAAGGCTTGGGGAAAGGGGGAGGACAGAGCTGTCTCCAATATTTTCAATTTAAGTATGAGGCTTCATTAAAGCAATAGAAGTGACTTTCTATGCAAGCCCGCCCTCCAAGAGAAGAGCTTGAACGTGGGAGTCTCTAGCACATTCCCAGCCTTTGGGGTATTATTACTGAATGGATGGAACTGGGCCCCAGGAGCCTACTCCCTTTTTCACAGCCTATTAATTTTCTCGTGTAAAGAGTACAGCCCTAAATAAGTCTTATTTTGAAAGGAGACAAAGGCCAGTGGGTCTTAATTAGGCTGAAGAGTCTTTGACAAGCTTGAGACAACTGATATAAACCATCTGTCTTTTTCTGGTCTGTTTTGTGTACCCTTGTTCCAAGGCCAACCTATCACATCAGCCACCTCGGAAAGCCATGCTCCATCATTCATTGTAGCCCGACTGTCATTAAGAAGCTTGTTTGCATCTGCCAAGGAGATGAGAACAATTGACGAATAGTCTCCTCTGAACGTCCAAGTCGGTATTTGCTATCCATACATAGAAATAGTCAATGATGTGCAGAATCAACACAACTCAATTGCCTTGGACTGAGGCTCTTAATTGCATGCACAGGGCCGTCTGATATTGATTACTAACCTTCCAGGCAAGGACTTCTGTGATACCGTTGCCTTTATATCCAGTTATAGCTTTCCTCAAATATTCTGACAAAAATCGATAGCCTTAGAATTATATTATATCCGGTATATAAAATGGAAGACTTGAAAGATGGGAAAGGGGAAAGAGTTGGCAAAGAGGAACCAAGGAATATGGGGATTAGGTCAATAGAGAGTAAAATGTGTTTCTCCATCCTTTTTACAGACCTTTTTCTAACCATCCCATCCTTAGTAGAGTACTTGTATATAAATTCTAGATGCAGTTACAGAGATGGTTACAAAAAATACCTGTGGAATTGATGGAAGAGACCCATAATGATGATGATAATGAAAACAATAATAATAGCTTGCATAGTAGTACCTATTATGTGCTGGGCACTATGCTAAGATCTAGAAATATATTATATATTTATATATCTAAATATGTAATATTTAAATATATTAAACATATTTATATATCTAAGTATATAATATTTAAATATATTAAATATGTAATATTTAGATATGTATCAATATATCATATATTATATGATTTTATCAACAACCTGGGAAAGTACGTACAATTATCCCCATTTTGCAGTAAAGGAAACAGAGGCAAACAGAAGTTAAGAGAAGTGTCCAAGATCACACAGTTTATGTGTGATTCCATGATGGCTGGCTAGGTGACCAACTAGGAAGCTAGATGGCTCACTGGGCCTGGGATCAAGGGAAACATAAATTCAAATGAGGTTTTTGTGGGACTCTGAGCAAGTCTGTTTGTCTCAGTTTCTTCAATGTCAAATGGAGATAATAAGAGCAGCAAAGTCCTGGGATTGCTGTGACTCTCAAAGGAGATAATATGTGTAAAGTGCTTAGCTAAAACAGAGAGGGTGTTTAATAAGTATTTGTTTCCTTCCTTCCTTATTAATGTTCCACAACCTCTGGGGAGGGCTTGGGGAGTGTTGTCAAGGACACAAGCTATTGTTGACCTTCTAACAATGAATCATCCCTGTCCAGTCCTTTGGTGTGTATAATATCTAAGACTTCTCTGGCAGCTTTTAGCAGACACTAATGCTTAAACCTTTCCCCAGGGACACACCCCCCAAAGGGGAGCACAGACACATAGACATGTAGGAGGAGAGCCATTTTAGTCACTAAACTTCCAAGGGCTGGGATGCTTTGCCAGATCACCTGAAGTCACCATGCCGTCTCTCCTGTAAGTGCTCCAGACAGCTCTGGGGTCCAGGGACCAGTTTAAGAAACACCAATTCAGAAATGTGTGTCAACTCTGCTTTTATCAACTGTAGACAAGGGGGCAGCTAGGTGGTGCAGTGGTTAGAGCACCAGCCCTGAAGTCAGGAGTTCCTGAGTTCAAATCTGGTCTCAGACACTTAACACTTCCTAGCTGTGTGACCCTGGGCATGTCACTTAACCCTAATTGCCTCAGCAAACAAACAAATAAATAAATAAGCAAACAAACTGTAGACAAGTAGCCTTAAAGAAGGGAGGCAGTCTTACCCATTCTACTTGTCGGAACCCATCTCTTGCCTGAAATCTTAATTATGGTAACATCTTAATTGTGGGAACAACTAATGAGAGATTAATTTTCTGCATATCCCTTAAAAGGCATTCCATCAACCCAAAATACACAAAGCAATTGCACAGGGCCAGCTCTGTTAAGTGTCAGGAACAACCAAGTTAGCTTGGAAAACATGAGATACCTTCACACCCTGGATGCCTGTGGGTATTTTGCTACCTATACAAGCCCCTGCTCCTGGCTTGTGGTGTGATCTGTGTGTTTGGTGATTCCTGGAATTTCCTCTCCACCAAATGTGGTATGTCTGGGAAGGATTTACTTGGTTGGTTCTGAAACAAAATTCCCCATCCCGTGAATACCAGGCCTTGTGATCTTACCACTACCACCATCTTCTGCACTTTGTATCAATTATGGGATTTTTTTTTAACATGGCATCATTCAACAGGTTTACTTTTTTTAGAGATCTAAATACTGTCTTAATATTCTTGGTTTTTAGAGCAAGATCAAACTGATCTATTAATCTACTTATTTTACTACTAAATGAACTAAAGCCTATAGAGTTGATCATTTAGGAGGCAACATTATATAGTAGAAAATATAATGCATTTGGCATCAGAAAACCTAGGTTCCAGGCCCAAGTCACCTACTCTGGCAATTCCTCAGTTTCTTTGTCTGTAAAATTGGGATTATAAAACTGAAACTCAATCAACCGAACAAGCAAGCATACCATGAGCATTTTTTAGTACCTACTATGTGCTAGGCACTAGGGATATAACCACAAAAAATAAGATAGTCCTTACTCACAAGAAGCTTACATTCTAATGGGAGACAACAAATACATATATATGTATATATATGTGTGTGTGTGTATGTGTTAATATATAAGCATAAAAAGAAAGGGAACATATACAGATATATACAAAGACTTTGGGAGAAAGGAGATGAGCAATTGAGGGAATCAGGAAGGATTTCACGTAGAAGAAGATACATGTGAAATTTGTTTCCAGGATATCCAGTTTGAAATGTCCAATTGATGATGCAGAAGTTCAGGGGAAATTTTGTTGAATGTTATTTAAGAAACCCTGGGTTCTTTCTTTTTTTGGAAAAACTTTTTGATGCAGTCTTATTGTCTAGATAAAACAATCCTGAATAAAATTTTGTCCAAGCTGAGATTTGAATTCATGACTTCAGAGCCAGCATTCCTTCCAACATAATATAAGTGGGTCCATGACTGAATAATGACCTAATCTCTCTGCATCATAACCTTTCCTCTGAGGGAAGCCAGATGTGAAAGTGAAATTCTCACACTTCTGGCATCAAGGCTGAATGCCAATTTGGCAACTCATACCTATGAGCAATAAGGGAATACAAAATTAATGCCTACTGTAAAAAAAAACCTCAGACTTGCCACCTCTGTCTCCTAGCAGGAATCAAAGTGGACTTACGTGCACCAGGAGGGAAACCAAGCCTTTTATCCATGCACATGAAAGCCAGTCTTTGACAAATCTTTCTTTCTCTCCATGAAAAGCTTCAGGTTATAAAGTTCCACCATATTTGCAAAATGTAGATTTGTGCCTTGCTCTCTATAAATTCTAAAGCCAAGGACTACATAGAATTGTGTGTGTGTGTGTGTGTATGAGAGACTCAGAGACAGAAAGTTAGAGAGAGAGAGAAAGAGAGAGAGAGAGAGAGAGAGAGAGAGAGAGAGAAGAAAGAGAAAGGGAGAGGGAGAGAGAGGAAAAGAAAGGGAGGGAGAGAGACAGAGAGATAGAGAAGAGAGACTTAGTACATGGTGTCATTTACCTAGTGTTCACAGTTCACATTTATATGGCACTATTGAGCTTATAAAGCACTTTACATTAAACTCATTTGATTCTCAAAATTCTGTGAAGTAGCTCTATTATTATCCCCATTTTACAGTTGAGAAAAGTGGGGCTCAATGAAATTATGAATTACCCAGGGTAATTTGCAAGTATCTAAAATGAGAAATCAACAGCAGCTATTATGAATAGATAATACTTATATAGCACTTCATTTTTTTTGTTTGCAAAGCACTTTATAAATATAATCTCATTTGATCCTCACAACAACAATGGGAGGTAGGTGCTATTATTAGTCACATTTTCAGATGAGGAAATTATTAGTTAAAGGGTTAAGTGATTTGCCCAGGATTACACACAGCTACAAAGTGTCTGAGTTGAATTTGAACTAAAGGTCTTATTTTCTAGTTTCATCCCTTTATCTATTGTATCACTGAATTATCTTCTGATTCACTCTATGTTCACTATACCAAGCTGTCTAAGAGGGACCCCCAACAAGGGCTCTCCCAGATCTGGATTCATCCAGAGGGGAGACTTGGCCCTAAAGGTGAGTTAGGGAGTCCCATTTCTCTATCTCTCTCTGGTTCATTATATGACAAATTCCCAGAGTAAAACTCCAGGGAAATCTCTAAACCAAAGTTTAATTATGGCTCATGGGGAGGGTCTCTCAAGAATTTGGGTAACGAGGTCCTTTCTAGAAAAGAAATTCAATGTCATATGAACATCAGGTAGAGAACATTGGCTTATTTCCTCCACCATAGAAAGTGCTTCACACAAAAGGATTCATGGTTATGCCTCAAGAAAGACTAAAAATAGAATGTCTTGACTAGCCCATTAAACTCTTTATACTAAGGACTTGGCGGCTGGCTAAGGAGGATGTGCTGAGACAGCACCAGCATCCTCAGGGAGGATGTGCTGCAGCAGCACTAGCTTAGAAGGCTTCTGGATGGTCATTTAAATGGCTCCAGGCAGGAATTTATCCCATGGAAAGACTGTGGGAAGAAACTAAATATAGAAGAGCCATTTTACCTTTAGAATTTTACTTTGTCTGGATTTTTATTTCTTCATCTGTAAAATGAAGGGGCTGCACCAGATGACCTCTAAAATCCCTTCCAGTCCTGGAATTCAATTTTAAGTGCCAAATTATAGATGAGACCCTAAGGTATTAGTCTAAGAAATCACATAACAAGATTTCATTAGGGCCATGGTTACACCATAGATCAAATGCATTAGAGACATTTAAGAAGCTCAGTTGTTGTTCTCTATGCCCAGAGAAGGGTAAAGGAGATTCCAGTTGACCATAGGCCTCATGGATCCATAATCTCACTAGGTATTCCTGAAAAGGGAACAAATAATGCAGCCCCTTTGTTTCTTCTCACCCCATGTAACTATTCCTAAATCCTTCCTCCCTGCTATGGTTTTTTCAGACACCTCCCCCATTCCTCCTCCCCTTTAAGGTCCCCTTTATGCTTTTTCTTAACCTATTAGAATACATATTTGTATCCCTAGAACTTAGGCTGTTACATTGAAAACATTGTAAGTGCTTGTTAACTTGACTTTATTAGAACCATAAAGAATCTACCAGCCTACTGTAAGACTTTCTCTACTTCTTCTTGTGTGAATAACAGTGGATAATTGAGAATATCCATCTAATTTCATTCTTTTTGTTTCTATCCCTGTCTTTGTCTTCTACAGTTATATATATATAATATATATGTATAATATATATTATAGTATACATTATATGTTATATAATGTATACTATAATGCATATGCATATGTATATTGTATTATATATGTCCTTTTGTTTCTCTTCTTCCTTTTATTTCTGTCTCTCTTCATCTCTCTCCTCTATGTCTATCTCACTCTATCTCTCTTTGTCTACATCTCTCTGTCTCATTCAATTTCTGTCTCTCTCTCACCAACCCATCTTTTTTGAATTTATATTTCCTGGGTGATATCTTTCACAACACTTAATAAGTGCATGCAAGTCACCACTTGTAATTTACTTCAATCCAGTCATGCCTACCATTCAATTACTCATTGCTCTTTGAGTCTCATATAATTCTTATTCTTAGAACAGAAGAATATTGATAGAACAGAAAAATGTTGATGTTATAATTTTTAAAAGTTGAATTTTTGTGCAGTCTAAAGGAACAGCTTTAAATTACTGAAAGTGCAGAAATATTTCCCAAAAATAATCCACCTGCTTATCTAAGGCATATGGATGAACTGATGAACTGCCCATTCAGTAACGACAACAGGCATCTTCATCCATTTGATTTTTTCTGCGTGGATTATTGGGCAAATATCTTGAATTATCCTGTAATGCTCTGAGTTTTGATACAATCAGTCAGCCACTCTATGTTACCAGTGCAAAGGACACTGGTCCTAGTTTAAATCCTGGTTCTAACTACTAGCTATAAGACTTTTGTCAGAACTGAGACAGAAAGAGAGAGAGAGAGAGAGAGAGAGAGAGAGAGAGAGAGAGA
>JAJPUD010000478.1:313857-347942 GCA_023553655.1 Myrmecobius fasciatus
AAAGAAAATGAGAGCAGATGAATATTCTGAGTTATTCACAGAAGAAAAAATAGACGAAGTCCTCCAGTGGGCTGGTAGTCAAGTCAAGCATTTAATAATATGCTTTCTATGTGACAGCTTAAGTACTAGGGATACAAATATATATTCTAATAGGTTAGGAAACTTTAATTTCTATGAGTCTCAGTTTTCCTTTCTATAAAATGAAGATAATTGTCACACTATCTACTCACAGGATTATTGGGGAAAAAAATTTTAGAAAACATAAAGTATTAGATAAATATGTTAATGTTAAAATTTTCTACAAAAAAGAGAAAATGTAACACCTTGCCATCTTTGTTTAGGGAATTCCCTTTTTGGGGGAACTTTTTCAAGATCTCCTCCATGACAGTGGTGAACATATATCTCTCTCTTTTATGCTTTGTTTGACAGTAATAATAAGAAGATTCAAGTTATCTCTGAGATTGTATCTTTCAAGCTATCTAGGGTGATCTTAATATAAAAATAATATGTGGTATATAAATGTGCTATATAAATACATTGGTATTATAGGATACATATAATCTATTATATGTAATAAATATTAAAATTATGTTGGTATTATGGGATACATATATAATCTATTACATGTAATAAATATTGATTGTAATATAATTCTATTTATATGATTTTTACATTATATATTATATATAACATAATATACATAAATTTATATAATACATAAATTATAGTTATAACAAGGGATTATGATATTTATAGGTTTTCTTTGTCAGAGTTCCCTGAAATCAGTTAGGAGGTACAGAATCACTAATTGGTATTTTTTAAAGGAGCTATATAGGAGCAGCTAGATGGCACAGTGGATAGAAGTCAGGAGGATCTGAGTTCAAATCTGCTCTCAGACATTTAATACTTCCTGACTGTGTGACAGGTTGGCAAGTCATTTAACCCCAATTGCCTCAGAAAAAAAAAGAGCTATATAAACTTCCTAACCCTAAACTAGAAATTCTGGCAGAATCATCAGCCTCAAAGACCTAGAAATATACTTTTTAAAATAGAGTTAAGTCCAAGGGCACCAGTCAGCTGAGAGTGGTTCTCTACTATTTTCCAAAGAGTTGGTACCTAGACCAACTACTCTCCTTCTGAAGAAGAAATTCCTTCTACACAAGACTCTGAGAAACAAACAAACCATTACTTGTGGGAAAAAGCCAGGAAAGGGTTGTACTACCGTTGAATTAGAGTTTCTGCATTTTTAAAAGAGCAATAGTAAGAAAGCTTCAAGGGCTTTAAACTAAAAGAGCTAGGGTAGAGTTCATACCTCCTCTGAAGAAGAGATGGCACCCCAGGAAAGGAGTCCAGCTTAAGTAAGAGGTTGCAGACAGAGAGAAGTTTTCCAAACATGTGCCCAGTTGGGGCACACCTGGTAGCAAAGTTATGATGAATGGAGCAAGGCAAAGTCCAGTAGGAAGTCTGGCAAGTTAAATGGCAGTATCCCAGAAGACATTAGCAGTTCCTCTCCTTCCTTATTTCCATTATTCTCAGTGATGGTGAAAATTTGTGGGAAGCAGGTGCTTTTATTAAAATTTTTATTATGCTATTTTATTTAATGTTTTTGCTTTAAACTGTGCCCCCTGGCTGACTATAAATCATGGGTTCATCAGTAGGGACTATTGATGGGAACTATCCTTATTGCTATTGGTTGGTCATGTCTGATCCTTCATGATCCCATTTGGGGTTTTATCGGCAGAAATACTGCCAGGGTTTGCCATTTCCTTCTTCAGCTCATTTGACAGATGAGGAAACTGAGGCAAACAGAGTGAAGTGATATGCTCAGAGTCACACAGAGGCCAGATATGAACTCAGGTTATATTGACTCAAGTCCCAGCTCTCGATCCACTGCACCATCCAGTCACCCTAGTTGAACTATGGTTTTGAGTGAATACATCTAGAATAGACTAAAGGACTCACCCTTTAAGTTGAAGGATAACCCAGTGGTTACAGTAGTGTTAAATAGTCCAGGAGAAATTTTCCTCAGTGTGTGAAAGAAAATTTCACATGTGGGCTGTTTCAAAGAGAGTTTTAACATTGTGACTCAGTCCAGAGAATTGCACTCATTCTGTTAGTGCTAGGAGCATGGAGGCTTGGCAGATTTCTTCAAGATATTGAGGTAATGGTTGAGAGAAATAGTGTATCTGAGAGAAGCAAAGCATATTCCTTAAAAAAATGCTAAAGGATGAGATATCAGGAGTTCTGGAGGATCTGAGACAAGACTAGAGTTTTAAATCCAAGGAGATGTGCCAGATGGTACAAAATTGGTGTGGGTTCCACATCCTAGTACCCAAGTCTATGCTGTGATTCCAGAATTGGCAATTTGAGGTGTATTACTGTATTACACAATACGCCTGACAGAAAGTCCTTACAGGCTCCCACAGAAACAGAGTGCCATACAGAAATAGGAAAAGTATGGGGCATGCAAAGCTCCACATGTCTGTGGACACTAGTGCTGTCACAATTGAATATTCTTTGGAACTTCTGTCCCACCCCCCTCTTAACCATTCTGTCATCATCATCGTAAAAATATTGATACTGTCCAGAAAAAAATGGTCTGATGCATCTCCATGACAACAGAAAGGACCGGGGTGTGCCAAGGCTGTGTTAATGGATCAGTGGATAGAGTACCAGGCCAAGAGTCTGCATAAAAAAGGAAATAATAATAGCACCTTCTTCTCAGGATTGTTGTGAAGATCAAATGAGATATTTGGGATACTGGTATGCTGGTATGCTGATATGTTGGTATCCAGTAGGCATTGTATAAATGCTAGCTCCTAATATTATTATTATTCACAATGTCATTGCAAAGATTTGATGAGATGACAAATATTAAGTTTTAGCATGATGATGATGATGATGATGGTGATGATGATGATGATGATGATGACATTCTACCAAAATGTATCTGCTGTTGGGGCAGCTAGGTGGTATAGTGGATAGAGCACCAGCCCTGAAGGAGGACTTGAGTTCAAATCTGGTCTCTTAATACTTCCTAGCTATGAGATCCTGGGCAAGTCACTTAACCCCAATTGCTTCAGGAAAAAAAAAAAGTATCAGCTGTCCATGAACCAGCAGGAAAAAAGTAAACGGAAATCACAACATGAGAAATCCTTTGGCCATAGCAACCCAGCATCAATAAAATATTTAAAAATTCACCAAAAAAAATCCAGAAGAGGAATAAGCAAAGTAATCTTATTACTCCCTCCTTAAATTTAATAGACACTTAAAAAAACAATATAAAAGAACTTGAAGTTCATAGATAATCCCCTGTTAAGTGTTGGAATGCTTGTATTTTTTGATTCAGTCACTCAATCAGCATTTATTAAGTACTTACTATGTACATAGCACAGGGGATACAAAGAAAAACAAAAAGTCCCTGCCCTCAAGGAGTTTACAATCTAATGAGGGAGATAATGTACAAACAACTATGTAAAGACAAGATGTATATGAGATAAATTGGAGATATTCTTAGGGGGAAGGAGGATTGAGAAAGGGTTCTTACAGAAGGTGGAACTCTAGTTGAAAACTGAAGGAAATTTAAGATGAGAAAGGAGAGAGATCTGGCTTGGGGAAGACAGCCAATGAAGACACTCAGAATGAGGAGATGGACTGTTCTATCTGAGGAACAGCCAGGAGGCCAATGTCACTAGATCACAGAGTAAGTGAGGGGATGTAAGATAGGAAGGGATGAGCTTAGGAGAGATTTTAAAAGTCAAACAGAGAAAGATAAATTTGATCCTGGAAGCAATGGGAAGCCTGGATTTTATTAAAGAGGGGAGAGGAGAATGAGAAAGGAAAAATCACTCTGACATCGAAGTAAAAAATAGATTGGAAAGGGAAGAGACTGCAGACAGACTCATGAGCAGCTATTGCAACAGTCCAGATGTGAGATGATGGGTATTATAGTGTCAGAGGACAGAAAGGGATATATACAAGGGATTTAATGAAGACAGAAAATGATTGGGGGCAGGGTGAGAACCAGTAGTGTGTCCAGGGTGACACAAAGTTTTGAGTCTGGGTGATTAGAAGGATGGTGGGTCCCTCAACAATAATAGGAAGTTTAGGAAGAAAATAAGGTTTATGAAGAAAGATAAATTTGGTTTTGGAAGTGCTAAGTTTAAGATGTTTATATGACATCCAGTTAGAGATGTCCAATAGACAGTTGAATATTCAAGACTGTAAATAGAGAAATAGGTTAGGGTTGGACAAGTAGATCTGAGTATCATCCTCATAGAGATGAAAATTGAAAGCATGGGAGCTAATGAGAGATCACCAAAGTGAAATAGTCCAGTGGAAAAAAGAAAAGAGAGCCCAGAACTGAATTTTAGAGGACACCTATAGTTAGCAGTTATGACCTGGATAAAGATCCAGAAAAAGAGACAGAGAAGTAGTCAGACTAGTAAGGGGAGAACCAGGACAGAGAAGTGTTGGGAAAGTCTTGAGGGAAGAGAGCACTAAGGACAAATGGGTAACCAACAGTGGCAAGGACTGCAGAAGTCAAGGAGAATGAGGATTGAGAAAAGACCTTTAGAGTGGGTAATTAAGATTAGTGGGGACTGGAGCAGTTTGGAATGAATGATGAGATTTAAAACAGGACTTTAGAATTTAGAAGAGAGTTAGGGAGAAGTGGAAGAATCTATTACAGATCTCAAGGAATTTAGCTACAAACAAGAGGAAAGAGATATAGAACAATAACTAACAGGGAAGGACAGATTGAGAGACAGTTTTTGAGGATTGGGGAGATATGGACATGTTTGTAGTTGGCAGTATAACAGCCAGTAGACAAAGAGAGACTGAAAATTAATGAGAATTAGTGAGGTAGTAGAGGGGAACAGTGGAAAGAGGGCTGGGTCCAGAGTCAGGAAGACTCATCTTCATGAGTTCAAATTCAGCCTCAGACATTCACTACTTGTGTGGCTTTGGCCAACTCACTTGCCTCAGTTCCTCCTCTTTAATACGAAATGGGAAGGGAAATGATAAACTACTCCAGGATTTTTGCCAATAAAATTTCAAATAAGGTAACAAAGATTCATATGACTGAACAAGAGGTAGCACAGGAAGAAAAATGGAGAATATGGGAGAGAATGGGATCATTTGTGCATTTTGAAAGGTTTGCCATGGCAAGGCACCTTTTCATAGGAAATAGGAGGAAGAAGGAGATTGGAAAAGAAGGTATCTGAAGAATAGGGAACTCTCAAGTGGCTTTAATGTATTTGTCAGTAAAATATGAGGCAAGATTCTCTGCTGAGAATGGGGCGAAGGGGAAACTGGGGGAGGGATGAAAAAGTTTGGAAAATTCACGTGGTGACTGTCTTGTGAACTAATTGGGAAACTGTAAAAGGGTTGTCTTGGTATAGTGAGAACACAGTTTAGATTATATCACAGATTGGTAATGGAGTCAGTCAGCTAGATTTCATGATTTTCTCCAGGTTTGTTCAGTAGCATGTAAATAGGAGTAAAGGCAGTGAATGATGAGATTAGTTCTAAAGTGGAGTTTGGAGGGGCAAGCTCTTTAACAGGATAAGCTGGTAAGAGGTTCAAGAGAAGAAAATAGCAAAAAACTGAACTGATTTAATGAAGGGGAAAAATGATGCAAAAAACAGTCAGGACCTAAGAAACAATCTGAGCAAAGGCATAGGGCCAGTAGAGAACAGGGAAATTCAAAGGAAAGAGAGTAACTAGAGTATAAGGTTTACTGAGATTCTGAATGAGGCAAAGTCAGAAAGGCAGGAAGTAGCAAACTGAGGAAGGCCCTAAAAAATTATACATATAACAGTTCATAACTTGAAAGTTAAAGATCCCTTACTTTACAGGACAAAAAAGGGGGGAGAAGGAGAGAAAAGGAAAGGGGGAGAGACAGAGACAGAACGAAAGAGAAAAGAAGAACAGAACAAGAACAAGCAGAAAGAAGGAGGAGGAAAAGGAATGGGAGGAGAAGGAGAAGGAATAAGAGAAGAGAAGGAGGAGGAGAAGAGTTAGAAGAAGAACTAGAGGGAGGGGAAAGAGGAGGAAGAGAGGAGGAAGAAGGGGGAAAGGAGGAAGGAAGGGAGGAAGGAAGATAGGAAGGAAAAAAGGAAGATAGGAAGGAAGAAAGGACAGAAGGAAGGGAGGAGACAAAGGAAGGAGAAAGGGAGGAAGGGAGGGAAGAAGAAACAAAGGAACAAAAAAGAAATTTTAAAATAGTGAATTGGGAGTGACATGTCAAAACTAAGAATGACTCCATCCCTATTTCTCAGAGTCAACACAGGCCAAACTATAAGATGATTGTGTGTGTGTGTGTGTGTGTGTGTGTGTGTGTGTGTGTTTAATTGTATCACCAGCTAACAACATATAAATTCAGAATGATGTCATGGCTATTTGAGTGTCTGACTCTCTCTTTATCACACATCAGTCACGCCACAGCTCTCTGAACCTCCCAAGGGACTGATGCCCGACTAAGTAATAAATGTTGACAAGCTTTATATAAAACTGGAGCTCACCTTCAATTCCCAGGGCAGCCATTGGGAGGGTGATTAATCACCCACACACATCTTATCTGTTTGAAAATAAAGAGAGCCCATGTTGTTTCCCTCAGTTTAGGGCTGGGGCCTCACAACAGGAACTCAGCCCACAGAGATGACTGCAGTATACACAACGCATAAAAGAAGGAAAAATAAAATAAACGAGGTTATACATTCCTAACACAAAGTAAGAAACTTTATGAGCTAATGGTAACACTGATATCTGAAAAGCTGAAACCAAACAGTTGTTTTTATCTATAGGATCCCTCAAAGTGAGAATTTGAGCAGTTATATCCACATTAGTGGATGAACTTTTGTTTTTTAGTTTAATTTAATTTTTTAATTAACAAAAGCATGTTTTCTCTCCCTTACACTAAAAGCAACAAAAACCTGTAGCAAATGTGCATATTCAAAAAAAATTTCATCATTGGCCATCTCTTGAAAAAATATGTCTCATTCTGTATTATGAGTCTACCACCTTCTGCCAGAATATTTCATTACTGGTCCTATGAATTGTTAAGTGAAATCTATTAATGATTGGATTAAATAGGACTTCAGACACTGTAAAATAAAGATGGGGAGGGTAAAGCTGGAATAGATTTGAAAATTTAGGTCCACACTTGCCATTATGACAGAACTCAAAAAAAAAAAATAAGCTGCAGTAGGAACAAAAAGGAAGAGAAAGTCCCTCAGGATTTGGACTGAGTGGCCTTAAAGACTTCCCAGCATCCACTGGGTTCATCCTGGGGGCTTTTATGAGTCATAACCCACATCGAGCCAAAGGCAAAGGGGAGAGGAAAAATAATTCAATGTGTAGAGTCCACAGCTGGAAGCTTTGAACAGAGCCAGAAAGAGCAGAATGGATTCCTTACATGGTTGGACTCAGGCACTTTTCATGACATTTAGGGTCCCCACCATCTCCAAAAGCCTTTTCTCGGATCTGAATGTTGTCAAGGTTCTTTTAGCCCACGATGCATAATTAGGTGAAGATGGGCTTTTATTTTTTCTGCCATGTTAGCATGATGGCCCAATGGATGGGGAAGACAAAGGTAGAAATCTTGCTTCAGACACTTACTAGCTATATGACCCTGAGTAAGTTATCCTCCCCCTCAACTTCAGTTTCTGCTGCTATTAAAGAAGAGGATTAGATCTCATAGCTTCCAAAAAACAAAAGCTCTTTAGAGCTAAATCTTGACTTTTAGGCTTTGCATTGGCAGATGTTGCTAATTGACAGTTTCTTTTCAAGGGAACTCACCCATGGCAGCCTATCAACTCAATGATCCAGGAGTTAATGAACCGCCCAGTCCCCTTGTTTCTCCTCTGTCGGACAATAATAGCAGGAAGGATGGATGTGGGGGAAGCCGGTCTGCTATCAAAACCCAGAGGTCAAAAAACATGGTGGCTGGCAAACTCAAGCAGGAAGTCTAAAAATCAGAAACCCAGAGGGCTGACAGCATTTAAGTCATAATAAGAAATTAGAGTGAAAATCACTAGTTTCTCTTTCAGCTACTGCAGACCTCATTAGAATAACCCTGTAAAGGTAGAAATTTTAGGTCCCCAAACAAGTAGAAAGAGGAGATATCCAGGGCAGGGGAGTCATAGAGAAAGCCCCTTCAAGACACTATTAGCAGAGCTAACAACATCCTGCATTGAGAAATATCTTAGTCTTAAAAGAAGTGATTTCTAAAACTATTATTGGAGTCAGAAGCTCTAGGCTTGGTCAAGTCACTTATCTGGACCTCAGCTCTCTCAACTGAAAAATAAAAGTAAATTACTATTACTACTATCTTGTTGTCCTTAGGAATATACTTTGTAAAATTGAAAAAGTCTAGAAATACATGAGTAGTTTCAACAACTCCAAGTGGAAATTCACTCTCCAGCCCCAGACCCTAACATTTTTTTTTGAGATTTCCTATTTCAATCAGGCTGGAAATACAGTGGCCACTCACAAGACTGATCCCATTGCTGATCAGCATGGAAGCTTTGTCCTGCTACTTTTTCACAGTTGGCTACTTTTCTCTTCCTTAGGCAGCATGATGATCCTCTGAGGGGGGATTACCATGTTAGTACCAGATTTGGTAGGGACGTTTAATGGATTTAGACCTACTACACACTCAGAACTCCCAGACTCAAGCAATTCACCAGTCTCAGCCTCCCCAGCAGGAAGGATTACAGGCAGGGCCACCATAATTGTCATGGGCTACCATGCCTGGTACCCAATCCTAACAGTTTTAGAAAATTGCCTGAATCTTGAAGATGTTAACTGTCTTGGCCATGGACAGAGTTAGTAAGTATCAGAGGGGAGACTTGAACACAGGTCTTCCTTACTCCAAACGCAGCAATATTGAATAATCCATCTATTCTCTCTACTATTGTTGTTATTTGCAAAAGAGGGTGAGGGAATGTCATTGTTCATCCTTCATTTCCAAAAGTGAAAAATATGATTATAAATACTTAATTTTAGGGATCTTAGAGGCCTAAACCCAACTCCTCCTAAAGTTCAGTAATGATAAGTACCTGCCCAAAGTCACATAGCTAGTAAGTGACTAAGGTATGATTTGAACCCGGTCAGCCTCATTGGAAGTACAGAGCTTTATCTATTGTACTATGTTGCCTCTGTGGCTCTAGATCACATGATTTTTCTCTCTTCCTACACAAAGAATTAGTGACACATTGTGCAGAAAGAAGCAGATATTTCCAAAGTATTTTAGTAGGATCCTCCATGGGAGTAACTGTTTAACAATCAGCTCTTCCAAATGGACAACTTACTTTTAAGCCCAATATATATTATTAATATTTGCTGTATTCCTTTCTTAAGTTTGGAGCAAATGATCAACAAAACAAAAACTCAAGCCTTCATTTTATATTCTTAATAATTAATTATTTAATCAGGGCCAAGGTTTTTCCTCTTTTTTATTTCCTCATCCAGAAATCTCTTTTAGAGTTTTATCCAGACCGAGATCTAATGAAATAAAGAAATTCTAAATTTGGATTAATGAGTATATTCCTGCTCATTATGTTGGCTCAGACAGCTCTTGAGAAAGGTTGTTTCTCCCTGTTATGATAAGGATGTCTTTTTGAACAAGATTTGAGGGGCCTAAGTCACTTACCCCAAGACCTTCATTTTAATATAGCCCACACCTCCCATTATTAGGCAGAATTGATTTCCATCCCTTAGGAATACCTGCTCTTTTCAAAAGACATATAAACTGTGATTCTACCGCCATTAAGGGTCTTTCATCTGAGAGAGATGGCTAAATGATCATCCTTTTATTAATAACCTGCTGGTATTAATAAAATAATTAAATTACCCAGAAACTATGTCTCTTGAACCTTTTTTAATTGTCACAGGTGTAAATATTCATTTTGAAGATTCAACTTTCAGAAGGTGGTGAACTTACTGGAGCTGGCTCTATCAAACTCATCAAGGACCTATTCACTATCCACATACTTTGACTATCAAAATATAATTTTTCAAAAAGGAAAATTCAAATATCAAGCAGTAAATGTGTATTTGTCCACCAGGGGTCTCCAGTGTCCTTTCAAATCAACAAAATGTTAAATAGATCTGCTTTGTGCTTCTTGAAGGGGTGACTAAGTGTTACTCCCTTCCTTCCTCCCATGAAAAACCTGATCTCTCCTAAAACAAGGATGGATAGACTGGGGAGAGTGAGAGAGGAGATAGACAGATGGCAGGGTAGGGATGAAAGAACATTAGATCAGACATGAAATTTGCCACTTACAGGCCATATGACTAATTCACTTCAAACAATCACTTCACCCCTTGGGTCTTGGAATATTACATAATGTGTATATGTATACAGCTAGATTGTATGTATGTTTGTATGTATATGTATATATAACACAATATGTACACTGCATAATATGTTTACATGTAGAATATATATATAATATATACTATATATATATAGTATATGAAATGAGGGGCTAGGCTAGATATTCTCTTAATATTCTAAATCTGTGATTATAAACAATTGTTAAGTGCAGTGCACCGTGGGAGACACTGGTATTAAAGGTACCCTCCCTGCTCCTACAACTTACCCATAGTCACATAGTTGATAAATATAAGAGCTGGGACTTGAACCCACTTTCACTCTACCACATCTATAAAATGATAGGGCTAGACCAGATGATTTCTAAAGGCTTTTCTAATTCTAAAACCCATAACCCCACTCCAATTCAGATTTTTATGGGCTCAGAAGAGTAGACTCTTAAATTTTCATTGTAAACAGTCACATCTCCGTAATTGGCAAACTACAGAGCAGAGCTTAATTTATTGTTTTGTTGATTGTCTAGACTCAATAAAGCGATGTAGAAAAAGTTTATGATACAGATTACTTAAAAGTGTGTCCCCGAGAGAATATGAAACTAAAGAAAATGTTTTAATAGATATTTAAAATGTTTAAGGGTTTAGCTTGATGATTTCAATAGATAGAGCAGTACAGTCAGAAGTACCTGAGTTCAAATCCAGCCTCAGACACTTAACACTCACTAAACTATGTTACTTTAGGCAAGTCACTTAACCCCAATTGCCTCACCACCATCCCCCAAAAAAAGTTTAAAATGTAATTGGAAAATATTGAACAAAAATAAATTTTAAAATATATTTAACATATGTTTTGGATACTTTTTTTCCAGAGCCCATTGTTAAATATTTAAGGGTTTGCAAGACCAAGATTATTTTCTAATAATGTTGATAAAATGTAATTACATGCTGCCATAAAATTGCAAAGCCTCTCTATGACATGTTCAACCATATTAAAATTCATTCATGGTTCCCATGGAATAAATAATAATTCATATGTCTACAGTTCTTTGGTACTTACAACTTCCCAGAAAAACATTACCCTTAACATTTGGGGGGGTTTATTTTTCCCACCAAAACCAATTTCCCCCTACTAGAATGCAAGTTCTTTGAAGGCATTGCCTTATTTTTTAAAGGGTCATTTTTATCTCAAGCATGTGACATGAAATAAAGGCCTTTATATTTTATCAAATTGAACTCAACCGATAATGACATAAAATAAGTTTATGCTTGTATGCTGCGAACACAAATAATATCAGGGGAGATTTTACTTCATTTGCCAAAAGAAATAACATTTCACATTCAACCATCCAAAAGAAACCAAGACTTGCCATCAAGACTATTACTGATACACCCTCCATTCCTTCCTTCTTTCTTTCCTTCCTCCAAATTATGAAGAGCTGATTCATTTTGTATAATGCTGTTTCCATTTGCTGCTCACATCTATAAATCTTTCCTTTTCTTCCCTTCCTTCCTTCCTCTCTTCCTTCCTTCCTTTTTTCCTTCTTCCTTCCCTCCTTTCCTTCCTTCCTTCCTTTTTTCCTTCTTTTTTTCTTTCTTCCTTTTTCCCTCCTTCCTTACTTATTTCCTTCTGACTCCATGATTAATCCCACCTCCACACTATCATTTCCTTCCCTGACTCCCATATGTCGTGTCTCCTTTATTAAAAATGTAAACTCTTTGACTCATTGTCTAACTACAATTTTATTGTTTTTGTTTAGTGATTTCAATTATCTAGATCTGCTAGAACTCTTCTGCCAAAAAGCAGAGCAGTTGACAGTTTCGTGACTTCCCATCATGATAATAACAGCTAGCATTTATAGAGGGCTTTGAAGTTTAAAAAGTGCTTTACAAATATTAACTTAGTTGAACCTCACAACAACCCTGGGAGTTAGATGCTATTATTATCCCTATTTTACAGATAAGGAAACTGAGACAAGAGAGCGGTGAAGTGCCCCTGGTCAGGGTCATCCAGCTAGTAAGTATCTGAGGTCAAATTTGAACTCAGATCTTGACTCCAGGTCCAGCACTCTATTTACTCTATCACCCAGCAGCCTTTGAAAGGTAGAGAAATCATAATGGAACTTGCTCTTCTGGACCTGATTCTCAATGACAAAAGAACTAGCTGCTGAAGAGGAAATGATAGAAAACTTGAGGATAAAGTGACAGTTTCCTCTTAGAATCCCTTTTGTTTTTGTTCAGTCATTTTTTCATATCTGACTCTTAGTGATCCCATTTGGGGTTTTCTTGGCAGAGATACTGGAATGGTTTACCATTTCCTTCTCCAGCTCGTTTAATAACTAAGGAAACTGAAGCAAACAGGGTTAGATGACTTGATCAGGGTTACACAGCTAAGAAGTGTCTGAGACAGGATTTGAACTCATGAATATGTGAATTTTCCTGACTCCCTCAGTGTTCTGTGTACTATGGTGCTTCCTAGCAGCCCTATTATATGTATATGCTATGAGGATAAATAGAAATATTATTATGCCTTCTAAGCATAGAAGGATGGAAATTAGGTGAGATTTGACTACATAAATTCTAATTATCATTATTGTTATTACAACTTCCACTCCTTCCAATAGTTTTTCCAGTTAGACCAATCTTGTTTCCTCAAACATTTGTATTTTATTTATTCACAAGTCTGTTTCTCCAGTGAATGGTCTCCTCCAGCTCTTGGGCACCCAAAACAGTAGCCTTCTTCCTGAAAAAGAGCCACAATTTCTCTGGGAACTAAGCGTAGGATACGTAAGGACCCAAGAGCTATTAACACAGGCCCAATGTGTCAGGACTAGAGGATGAGTGCCCAGAGGAAAATTTGCTTTTTCTCTCTTTTGCAGGACCTGCCTCATTTCAAAGCTTCACCTCAAAATTACCTTCACTTGTCTCACCTCAAAGAGCTGGGTATGAATGACAAGGAGGAGCAGGGGAACAGAGAGAAAGGGGAAGAGGAGATGCAACATTTGAAATGCAATCATTTGGCTAATCTAATAGATCTGGGTAAGCGTCATGGTTTTGCCAGTTTATAAACATGTGGTGGGAGCCTGCAACCCTTACAATAACAGCAATAACAAGATTAGGAAAGAGAAAATATGGATCTGCCCATTGAAAGCAAACATATTCACCAACTCAGGCAACTTTCCCCAGTGTGCAGAGAATGTTTGGAAAGCAGCAGTCACAGGGAAGCAAAGGTCATAACAGGGCTGTAGTTAAGTAAGATGCCTAGGGATGCTGTGAGAGTCAGATGAGATGAGTGTAAACTATTTTGCAAACAGTAAGCACTATATAGATGTTTGCTTTGTTAGCTTCCAGTTCCCAGCTGTCACTCTGGTGATGACTTTATTCCCTAAGCCTTCTACGGCACTCCCACTGGACTCAAGCAATGTTTATAGAACAATACAGGGGTATGCTGGTATATGTTTAACAACCAGGACCTCTAAAAAAATTTATGCACATACTTTTAGTTAATCTATTTTAATAACACTTTCTTAAGTTTAGACAATCAACAAAACAATAAATCAAAACCTGGTGTGTAGAGATTGCCAATTTCTGAGGTATAAATGCTCACAATGAAAAGTTAACAATCTGCTTCAGCAATCCAGTTAGCCCTTGCTGCATCATGATCCTGATGAGATGCCAAGGAAAACTGGTTTGGGAGTGGGGTGGAGAAGGGGAAAGAGTTTCCCCTCTACATTTCACAGGACCTAGAGCTGAAAGAGATTTTGGAGGTCACCTAGTCCACCTCATTCATTTTACAATTGAAGAAAATGAGTCCGAAGTGATTTGACAACAGTGACTTGTAGCCAGGTGATGAAGTGGATAAAGCTCCAGTCCTGGAAACAGGAAGACTCAGCTACCAGGAAGGAAGGAAGGAAGGAAGGAAGGAAGGAAGGAAGGAAGGAAGGAAGGAAGGAAGGAAGGAAGGAAGGAAGGAAGGAAGGGAGGAAGGAAGGAAGGAAGGAAGGGAGGAAGGGAGGAAGGGAGGAAGGGAGGAAGGAAGGAAGGGAGGAAGGGACTTATTAAGTGCCTATTTTGCATCAGGCACTGGGCTAAGAATTTTTGGGGGGCTAAGCATTTTACAAATATTATCTAATTCAATCCTCATAGAAACCCTGAAAGGTGGGTTCTGAGGAAACTATCTGAGGCAGATAGCATTTAAGTGACTTACTCAGAGTCACACAGATAGTATCTGAGGTTAGATTTAAATTCAGTTCCTCCTGATTTTGATCTAGTGCTCTGATTCAAAACCAGGTCTTCTGACATCAGATCCAGTGAGCTCTTTCCAAACTTGTGAACAACAGGAGAAAAACAATATGTCCTAATGGAAACAATTACGGATCTAGAGCCAGGGGAGTCAGGTTCTAGTCCAACACACCAGCTGTGTTCTCTTTGGATAAGACAATTAACTTCTTGAGGTTTCATTTTCCTCATCTGCAAAACTGGAATTATAATTCCTCCAATTCTATTCCCAGAGGGTTGTGGTATAGAGCAAATGAGAAAATTGATATGAAAGGTATAAAGTACCATGTGTACAGTTTTTGTGATTATCTTCAGTGTGGTAGATAAAGCACTAGATATAGGAATCAGGAAAAACAGAGTTCAAATCCTGCCTCAGATGCCTGTGACCCTAAGCAAGTCACTTCCCCTCTGCCTCAATTTTCTCATATGTAAAATAGGGATAATAATAGCACCTAGCTCCTCATATTGAGATAGTATGTAGGAAGTGCTTTGCAAGCCTTAAAGTATTATTTAAATGTGAGCTATTATTTTTCTTTTATCTGCCTGACATGATCCCCATCCTTTCAGGCATCAAGGTTGCATAATAGATAGAGCACTGGACTTCAAGCCAGGAAGATTTGAGTTCATATCCCACAAGAAGATATAAAATTTATGGTCTTATGCAAGGCACTTCTGGGAATAACAGTCATACCTATCTTGCAATGTTATTATGAGAGTCAACGTGACTCTCCCATGTAAATTCTAGCTGAGACAAGTAGCATCTTGTTTGTGGACAAATGACAATCAATGCAAGGTCTTCTATAATTCTCTAAATGTCTGCCTTGGTGTGGGAAAGCTTTTCCTTCCATAATAATTTCTTCTTTCAAAGCATATCACCATACATTATATCTTTTCATCCTCACCACACTTTTAAAGGAGTTAGTGAAAGCATTATTATTCTCATTTTATAGATTAGGAAATAGCTAAAGGGCAGAGGTCAACGAGTACTCAACCAATTATGGGAAATTTAAAGCTAGAACCCTGATGCTGAGTGAGTCCAGCACTTTTCACTGTCCTACAGGATCTCAGTTTTCCTGGGATGCATTGTTTACCAAGAAAATGAAATCATTCTAATCTTGCTCCTCCGTTTTCACTTCCAGATTCCTATCAACAACACTCAGCAACCTTTCCTCCATTGAGGAGAACAATATCCAAATTGATCACCCAACCCAGAGTTCAGAGGGCCTTATCTACTAACCTCCAATATTTTCTCCTTTTAATGAGTTCATTACCCAGCTTACAGTCTTTTTCCCTCTTTCTCCTCTTCTTTCCTGTTCTGATACAAGGGGACTTCATATATATACATGCTTCTTTTATTCTTCTAACCACCTTTGTCTTCTTGTCTCACATGGTATATTCCTCCACTGTACCTCAATTGCACTCAGAGATGGTCACACATTTGTGATTTTGTCATTGTCAACAAATGTTTTATTTCCACTTCTATGAACTCCAAAATTCTTCATTCTGGTCATCTATTATTATGACATTTTTCCTTCTTTTTTGTGATTTCCCAATACTGCTCTTCCTTTTCATAATGATCTTCATTCTTTCTACCCTTTGAGTATTTCCCCAGGCTATATATAACTCATAGACTGACAATCCTTTCCTCCCTTCTCAATCTTGACTCCTTGGCGTACACTCTCCACTTAAATTCTTCCCCTCTTTTCCTCTCACCTATCATGCCTTGACAAATCCCAACCCTGAATTACTCCTACCATCATTCTGCTGGTTGGAGCCAGAGGAAATTGTGAAATTATGCTGATGGGGTTAGCTACAAATTTGTTATGAAATACCAACTTGGCCCTAACTGCAACAAGGCAATCCTTTAACTTCTTCCTGATTACTTCTCTGTCCCTCACTCACTGCAGCAGACTTTCAGAAAATGATAATATAAAAAAATCAATAAAAACTTGTTTTTAAAAAGCCATCGATACAAAGCGTCTTCATTTTCCTCTCAAATTTCCTTTCCATTCTGGTTTCTGGTTTCATCATTCAACTGAAAACCACTCTATCCAAAGTTGCCAACAATGGCTGAACTGCTGTATCTAATGGCCTTTGATCAACTTCATCTTAGTCATTATCTTTGCAGAATTTGATGCTCTCAATCTCCTTCTCTGGGTCATCATAACCTTCTACCTTCCTTTTCCTCCTACCTGGCTGCTTCTTTTAAGTCTTCTTTGCTGGAATTTCTTCCAGGTCATGCTCTCACTATGAGTGTCCCCAAGACTTTGTTCTGGGCTTCTTTTCTCCATCTTTCTTGGTGATTTTACCAGTTCCCATGGGTTCAATATGCATCACCATGCAGATGACTTCCAAATCTAATCCAATCCTGGTCTCTCCCCTATATTCTAGCTCCATGTCATCAGAAGTCTATGTAACTTTCAAACTGGCTGTCCTATAGGCATCTCAAAATCACTCATTACACAGGCTCATAATCTTGGAATCGCCCTTGACTCCTCTCTCACACACATCCTGTATAACTCATCTATTGTCAAATCTTACCATTTCTTCCTCCAGAGAATCCTTCCTCACATATATCCCTTTATCTCCAATTATACAGCTACCTCCCTAGTTCAGATCTTTACTACCTTTAGTCTGAACTATTAAAATAACCTCCTTACTGATACTCCTGACTCAAGTCTCTCCCCAGCCCAATCTATCCTCCATTCAGCTGTCAAATCATCCATCAGACTATGTCACTCCTTTATTCTAAAAATGCCAGTGGCTCCTTAGTACCTCATAGATCCAATATAAAACCCTCAGATTGACATTAAAAGCCCTTCACGGTCGATCCCCTATCTACCTTTCCATTCTGCCACTGTCCTTTCCATATATTTCATGATCTAGCTGTATTTTTTGTCACATGCAGCATATTCTGATTTTGCACTCCAATCCCCTCTGCCTAAGATATGCTCCTTCCTCACTCCCAACTCTTAGAATTCCTGGCTTCCTTTTAAGACTCAACATGGCTTCTACCAAACATTCAAAGAACAATTAATTCCAATACTATACAAACTATTTGAAAAAATAGGGACAGAAGGTATACTACCAAATTCCTTCTATGATACCGAAATGGTGCTGATAGCTAAACCAGGTAGGGTGAAAACAGAGAAAGAAAACTATAGACCAATTTCCCTAATGAATATTGATGCAAGATATTAGCAATGACATTACAGAAAGTCATCCCCAGGATAGTACACTATGACCAAGTAGGATTTATACCAGGAATGCAGGGCTGGTTCAATATTAGGAAAACTATCAGCATAATCAATTATATCAATAACCAAACTAACAAAAACCATATGATTATCTCAATAGATGCAGAAAAAGCATTTGATAAAATCCAATGCCCATTCCTATTAAAAACACTAGAAAATATAGTAATAAATGGTCTTTTCCTTAAAATGATTAGTAGCATCTACTTAAAACCATCAGCAAGCATTGTATGTAATGGAGACAAATTAGAACCATTCCCAATAAGATCAGGAATGAAACAAGGCTGCCCACTGTCACCATTACTATTTAATATTGTATTAGAAATGTTAGCTTTGGCAATAAGAGAAGAAAAAGAGATAAAAGGAATTGAGTAAGTAATGAAGAAACCAAATTATCACTCTTTGCAGATGACATGATGGTATATTTAGAGAACCCTAGAGACTCAACTAAAAAACTACTAGAAACAATTCACAACTTTAGCAAAGTTGCAGGATTCAAAATAAATCCACATAAATCATCAGCATTTTTATATATTACCAACAAAGTTCAGCAGCAAGAGATACAAAAAGAAATTCCACTCCAAATAACAGATGATAGCATAAAATATTTGGGAAACTATCTGCCAAGAAAAAGTCAGAAACTATGCGAACTAAACTACAAAACACTTTCCACACAAATAAAATCAGACCTAGTCAGTTGGAAAAACATTAAACCCAAACTAATCTACTTATTTAGTGCCATACCAATCAAACTCCCAAGAAATTATTTTACAGATCTAGAAAAAATAGCAGCAAAGTTCATTTGGAAGAACAAAAGGTCAAGAATTTCAAGGGAATTAATGAAAAAAAGGCAGATGAAGGTGGCCTTGCTGTACCAGATCTAAAACTATATTATAAAGCAGCGGTCATCAAAACCATTTGGTACTGGCTGAGAAATAGAGCAGTTGATCAATGGCATACGGTAGGATATCAGGACAATCTAGGTAATAACTTTAGCAATTTAGTGTTTGATAGACCCAAAGACCCCAGCTTTTGGGATAAGTAATCACTATTCGGCAAAAACTGCTGGGAAAATTGGACATTAGTGTGGAAGAAATTAGGGCTTGACCCACACCTAACACCACATACCAAGATAAGATCTAAATGGGTTCATGATCTTGATATAAAGAGTGATATTGTAAGCAAATTAGAGGAACCTAGTGTAGTTTACCTCTCAGACCTGTGGAGATGGAATAAATTTATGTCCAAAAAAATATCCGGAACTCTTAATTGAACACCAGATAGATAATTTTGATTAAATTAAAAAGTTTCTGTACAAACAAAACTAATTCAGACAAGATTAGGAGGGAAGCATCAAATTGGGAAATCATCTTTACATTTAATGGTTCTGATAAAGGCCTCATTTCTAAAATATATAGAGAATTATCTCATATTTATAAGAATTCAAGCCACTCTTCAATTGATAAATGGTCAAGGGATATGAACAGACAATTTTCAGAGGATGAAATTAAAACCATTTCTAATCATATGAAAAGTTGCTCCAAATCACTATTGATCAGAGAAATGCAAATTAAGACAACTCTGAGGTACCACTACACACCTGTCAGATTGGCTAAAATGACAGGAAAAGATAATGATGAATGCTGGAGGGTATGTGGGAAAGCTGGGACTCTAATACATTGTTGGTGGACCTGTGAACAGATCCTACCATTCTGGAGAGCAATTTGGAGCTATGCTCAAAAAGTTATCAAAGTGTGCATACCCTTTGACCCAGCAGTGTTTCTATTGGGCTTATATCCCAAAGAGATTTTAGAGGAGGGAAAGGGACCCACATGTGCAAGAATGTTTGTGGCAGCCCTTTTTGTAGTGGCTAGAAATTGGAAACTGAATGGATGCCCATCAATTGGAGAATGGCTGAATAAATTGTGGTATATGAATGTTATGGAATATTATTGTTCTGTAAGAAACGACCAGCAAGATGATTTCAGAGAGGCCTGGAGAGACTTGCATGATCTGATGCTGAATGAAACGAGAAGAACCAGGAGATCATTATACACAGCAACAACAATATTACATGATGATCAACTCTGATGGACATGGCTCTCTGCAACAAAGAAATGTCTCAAACCAGTTCCAATTGTTCATATACACCCAGAGGGAGGGATATGAAATGTGGACTACAACATAACATTTTTATGCTCTTTATTGATGTTTTCTTACAGTGTGCTTTCTTTCTCTGATTTTTTTTTTCTTGTAGATAGGATTTTTCTTGCACAACAACTTGTCAAGTATTTTATCATTATTAACATGTAATGGACTTCCTGCCATCTAGGGAAGGGGTGGGGACTGGGGGTAAAATTTGGAATGGAAAGCTTTGTAAAGCTCAATGCTGGGGAACTACCCATACACATGTTATACAAATAAAAAGCTTTAATAAAAAAAATTTTAAAAAAAAAGACTCAACATGGCTATCTATGATAGGTCTTTCCTTCCTGTCTGCCCCTCTGCGCTGCTGGAGGCTTCCATTCTAAGGTTAGCTTGCATCTTTATGTGTGTGTGTGTACATATATAAGTATATATACATAATATACACATATACACATATATGTGTGTATATATATACATAAATATATATATAATATATACATAATAAATATATACATATATGTGTATATCTCTTATATGAATTTATGTAAATAAGTTCCCCCAAGTTGAAAGATAAGCTCCTTGGGAGTAGAGACTATTTTTAATTTCTCTTTATATTTCCATTGCTTAACAAAGTACATAATAAATACTTAATGTCCATTAATTGATTGGTTTTTGCCCCTCAGTTCCATGGTTTCTGCACATAAGACATACCACATAGGTAATTACAGCATGAAAGAATGGATTCATTCATTTTCTGCTTGCTATGAAAATTCTGGATCCGTTGATAAAAATACAAAAAAACTTAAGTAAAAACAAATTAAAATGTTTAATCCAAGTTACTCCATGCTCTAGTGGAAGACTATTCGAACAGTGCCCTCTCGTGGTTACTGATGCCATCTTCCATTACAAACATTTATTAACATGGCAAAAGTCAGAGAGAAGAGGCAGATAATGCCAGAATGCTAAAGCTGGAAGAGATCTTAAATGATTGTCTATGATAGGCCATCTCCTGGAAAACAAAGGGAAGTCATTCTTTCACTCTGAGTCACCAGATCTTAAGGGACGGCAGCAAAAGGAAACCTGGTTCTGTCATTGACCCATTGTATAACTCAATCTTCTTTCAAAGTTTCAGTTGAGAGCTTCCAACTGTAACTTCCTCCAATTCTGCTAACAAGCAGGAGCAGGGAGAGGAGGGTGAAGTGGGATGAGATGTGGATATGAAGTCTAGGGACCTGGATTTTGAATAGTATCTCTATTTTCTACCCATCTGGTCTCTGATAAATCATTTAACCTTTGTGGGGGGATACAACTTCATCTGAGGATATTATTTGTATATATAGTCCAATGATCACTGGCGCTGGGAGCCAGAGGATCTGAGTGTGAATCCCAATTCTGTTACTCTGTCTCCCTTAACTTTAGGCAACTAAGTATCAGATAACAGGTAAATACGTTACCAGACTCTGAAATCAGGAAGACAGGAAGATTCATCTTTTTAAGTTCAAATCTGACTTTGGAAACATACTAGCTGTGTGACTTCTGGCAAGTCACTTAACTCTGAGTTTCATCTGTAAAATGGGGATAATAGCATCTATCTCCCAAAGTTGGAGGATAATAGAGATTTGTACAGTATTCTGTAAACCTTAAAAGTGTTACATCGATGCTAGTTATCATTAATCTCTATGGACTGTTTCTTGAATTGTCAAATGGCCACTGAGATTAGTTGCAGCTTTAATGCTATAATCCTGTGAATAAATGATCTGTGAGCTCCCTGCCATCTTTAAATATATGATCTTATAACAATGTCCACTTTTCTGGAAAAAAAAAAGTAATTTTAGACCCAAAGTTATATTCTGGACTCTGTCTTCATGGGCATCAGAGGGAAGATAGTTTTTTTTTTCCTTTGTGCTATGAAACTTTGATAGATCCTAGAGTCCCTCCAGAGATGTATACCACAACCGCTCCATGGCATCTCATTTGCAAAATTCTTATCAATCAGCAAGGACTTATTAAGCGCCTACTAAATACAAGGCTTAGTGTGCCAGGCACTAAGAATACAAAGACCATACAATGAAACAATACCTGCCCCCAACTAGCTGACAGTCTATCAAGGGAAATGTGCATAAGCAAGCATAAAATATATGGAAAGTAAGCTCAGAACCTGAAGAACATATTAAAACTATTTAAATGCTTCATTACTAAGATTTCATGAACTGATAAGGGAAGTGAGCACCAGAGAACACTGTATACAGTAACAAGATTATATGATGATCAGCTGTGACAGACTTAGCTCTTCTCCACAATGTGGTGATCCAAAACAATTTCAATAGACTTGGGATGGAAAATGCCATCTGAATCTAAAAAAAGAACTATGGAGACAATGCATATTGAAGCATATTGTTTTTACTTTTAGTTTTTTTTCTCATTTTTTTCTTTTTCTTTCATGACATGACTAAGACAGAAATATGCTTTAAATAATTATACATGTATAACCTGTATCAGATTGCTTTCTGTCTTGAGGAAGGTAAGAGAGGGAGAAAAAAAAATTGGGACTCAAAATCTTACAAAAGGGAATGTGGAAAATATGTTACATGGAACTGAAAAAAATAAAATACTATTACGTGAAAAAAAATTTTCATTACTTTCCTCAATGAAGCAATGACCAATCATGGCTTCTGAAGACAGAGGTTGCCTGCTTCCTACCTGCTTCCTAAGGATTTGAGCCACAGAATAAGATGTACAGTTCCAGACATGACCATGTTGTAAATCGGTTTGTCTTGATTTCTATTTGACTAAATAATATTGACTAATTCCTAAATATCAACTATTTTCTTAACAGGAGGAGTTTTTTTTTTGAGAAAGCAGGGAGGACTTATGATTCAAAAGAAATGAAGAAACATTTTTAAAATACATAGCAGTAAGCAGGAAGAAGTTGAGATGTGGTGAGTTGGCTAGCGATGCTATTACTGTGTTGAATTTGTGATATGCTTTTTAACATAAGCAGCATGAAATTTACTCAGTCTCACAAGCTTCTTTTTTTCAGTTGTTCTTTGTAAATGGAAGTGTTTGTTGAATTTTATAATTTAAAAATCAAATTTAAAAAAAGGTAAATTTGGAAAGGCACTAGGGATCAAGGAAATTTTTCATGCAAGTGTAAAATAAGCAGTCTTTTTCTAAGGAAGCAGTAGTTCTAAGAGAAAAATATGAGGAAATGCATGTCAGGCAAGAAAGGCAGAAAATACAAAGACAAGGAGGTGAGAAAAGGGGTGACAAGGTGGCCTGTTTGAATGAATTGTAGAGTACAAGGAGGACAATAAAGCATTAAGACTGAAAACATCAGTTGGAGTCAGGTTATAAAGGGCACAACCAATCATTGAGGCAATAGGGAGCCATCAGTGCTTTGTGGAGGAGGATGTAAAACATACTTTAGGAAAATCACTTTAGCAGCTGTTTGGAAAATGGAGAATGGGAGCTGGAAGGCAAAACCATCAATGGTAGAGGATTTATCCAATATGCTAAAAGGCCTTCCTCTGGATCTTTTACCCTTCAAATCAATCAATACTTCTCTAGGGCCTTCTGGCTATGGTCCATTATGCTCAATTACATGAATAGCACCCCCTCCATTTCTGGTCATACATGTCTCTAATAATATCTTTAATGACATCCATTTTTGAATCTAGAGTGGTCATGTCTTCACTCCTCTGCAGAAGGCACTCCTGGCTTTCTTGGACTCTCTCTACAAGGTCCCGGTACCATGTACACTTATTTCTTCTCTCCTATCCTTGCTTTCAACTCCCTTTTATGTGCTGTTCTCCCCTACTACTATGTAAGCTCTTTGAGGGAAGAGACTGCTTTTTTCTGCTTGTATTTCTTTCTCCAGAGCTTAGCACAGTATCTGGCACATACTAAGCACTTGATGAGTGCTTGTTGGCTGGATCTTTCACATAGAATTTATCACTGGTAAATATTCTACAACCTTCTTATACCATGCTTCTTTCCATTGTCCCATTTGGATCCTTCTAATATTCTGGTCTCCCATTATTTTCAGCTATAGAGCATCATTAGAGAAGGCTGGAGTCCAAAAAATTAGATATTATAACATCCACCAGTTTGGGAGTACTAAGTGCTTTCCCAAAAGCAGGCCAGCCTAAAGGCTATATTCACACTAGCTGTGTTATAGCAAAGGGGGAAATTGTATTGGAAATGGGAAGTTTCCAAGTGAAACCCAACTCAGTTACTTGCTACCTGTGTCACCTTAGGTAAGTCAAAGTAGATAAATGGTGCAAGTGTTTAGAGCACTGGGTCTGGAATTCAAATCCAACCTCATACACTAGTTGTAGGACTTTGTGCAATCCACTTAACTTCTGTCTGTTTAGGACCAGGATTGTTGTGAACATAACAAAATTTGTAGAGTGCTTGGTAAACTTTAAAACATTATATAAATGTTTGCTAATAATTATTAAACTTCATTGGACCTCAGTTTTTTCCTCTTATTAACAGAAGGGGATTAGAGTAAAGGACCCTTGAACCCATGAATCTTAGCTCTAGTGGATCCTACAAAATGGGGAAGACTTTGGATATGAGTTGAACAGATTGTATCTTCTGTTTGCAGACGACCTGTGTCAACTATGGAAAGAAATCAAGAGATTAGAAGGTTCTTACTATAAAGTCTTCCCCTCCCTTCACAGCTGAGAATTTTGAGGTCCAGAGCAGTTGTGATGCCCAAGATCCCACAGCTTATAAAGGTCTCTGGCCAGGTTTAAATTAAGGTTTTCTTGACTTCATGCCCAGTGCCATAAGTTGGCCATGAAGTGATGAGTTTTAAAATGGCCAAGGAAATCCATGAAATAGACAAAAACACCAGGTACAACAGCTACCATGAATGGGCATTTTCTGTGAATACTATCAGCTGCAGTATTGAATGAAACAAAACAGGGCTCTGAGCAAATCATTCCAGATTTAGTATAAGAAATAATTTTAAATGAAAATTAAGTTAATAAATAAATTTTATAATGATAGCAAACATGAAAAGTAACTGGACATAGCTTTGGCTCTCAAGTTGGGTCTCAGATGAATTCCTGCCTCATTCATTCATCAGTGTCTTTGTGGAGTGTGTATGTGTTTTTTTTCCTCCTTACATTAAGCTGGGAAGTTGCTTGTTCAACTAAAGAACAGCCTTGGGTTCAGGATCCCCAGAAATGACTAGAAAGAAAGGAAAAATGTCAAATCATGTGCTTTTAATATTCTACTTTGTATATCCCTGTCATTTTGTTTAGCTAGATGTCTTTCTAATGAATTCTCTCAGGAAAATGTGATGATCACAACCTTTTTCCTTCAAACTATAAATAGTCCTTTGACTAAGTGGGATCACCACCCTGAAATCCCTCTGATTAACCAAAGCTCTCATGATTATTAAGAAGACAAGATGAGATCATTGCAAGAGACAATTAGTGATTTGGAAATTTTAGCAGCAGGATATAAATTCATGATTTTATCAGAGTCACTACCCACAACACAATCTCTTTTCTCCAGGAATGGGAGAATTGAGCTTAGTCACAAAGTGTCAGGTACAGTACATTAAAATGAGTCAAAAACATGTATCACTCAGATTCTTCTGCTATTTTGACAATGTTCCATGTTATGGGCCCATAGCAGCACAGGACTCAAACATAGACCCAGATACAGAGATTCATCCATTCAGTAGCCAGGGGATATTTCAGCATCATGGGACACTCAAATGTCCCTCCCAAAATGCTGGAAGCCAGACCATGTGGAATAGACCCAAAGGGGATGTAGAAGAGGCACAAGACCATTAAAACCAAACCACTACACCTTGTAGTTTTACCTGGCTGTGCCCTCATTATCTCTCCTACATATTGCTCAGTAAATATCACCCAAGATCGACCCCTTAAATGCCTATACACCAGGAGTGACTCTATCAATCTCTACATCTGAACCCAGTTAGAAGAACTTCTAAAATTGCCATTCAATAAACTGCAGTAGCTCCCTATCACCATCACCACCTGCAGCATCTTCATCATCTTGTTCAGTTGTTCGGGCATGTTCAGCTCTTCCCATGGACCACAACACACCAAGCCCTTCTCACCTTCACTATTTCAAAGTCTGTCCAAGCTCCTATTAGTTGCTTCCATGGCACTATCTATCCATGTCAGTCCCTGCCTTCCCCCTTTCTTTTTGCCTTCAGTCTTTCCCAGCATCAGAATCTTTTCCAGTGAGTCCCATCTTCTCATTACGTGGCCAAGGTCTTTAAGCTTCAGCTTCATGCTAATTCTAATTTCCTTATACTCCAGCTCTCACAGGCATACATTGCTATTGGAAAAACCATAGCTTTCACTATCTGACCTTTGTTGGAAAAGTGATGTATCTGCTTTTTATATATATCTGTCCATGTTTTCCATAGTTTTCCCTCCAAAGAGCAAGCTTTTGTAAATTTCATAGTTACAGTCACTGTGTGCAGTGATCCTGGAACCTGAAAATATAACATCTGACACTGCTTCCATTTCTTCTCCCTCTATTTTCCAGGAAGTGATGGAACCAATTGCTAAAATCTTAGATTTTTTTATGTTATGTTCAAGTCAGCTTTTATATCTTCCTCTTTCACTATCATCAAGAGGCTTCCTAAATCTTCATCACTGCTTGCATTTGTATAATTTACAGAATATATATATGTATATATATAAAATCTATATCATCACCTGCTATGTACCAAAGCTCTAAGTGCTTTACAATTATCTCATTTAATTCTCACAGCAATCCTGATTGCTGTGCTGTTATCATCCTCATTTTAGAGTTTAGGAAACTGAGGTAGACAGAGATGAGTGGCTTGCTTGGGATCACCCAGCTAATGAGTATCTCAGTCTGGACTTAAATCCAAGTCTTTCTAACTTCTATGCTCTCTCCCCTGTATCACTGAGCTACCTAAATAAAAATAAAATTCAAGTCCAAGCTAAAATCCCCTCTCTTACAGGAAGTTTTTCCTGATCCTCCTTAATACTAGGACCTTCCCTCTCTTAATTATCTCTAATCCACATATTGTTGCTACATGTAATCTGCCAACTGAATTTGATGAAGGGGCTTTTTTTTGTCTTTCTTTGTATCTCCTGTACTTAGAACGATGCTTGGCACATCATTAGGTTAGAGTCAAGTTAGTTTGTCTGACTGATCAGACCAATACAAGCTCGAATGTTCTGCCACTGGTCAGACATAAATAGTCCCATGAACACTTGGGGTGGCTTCTCACACATCTCACATTTCTTCTGAGCTAATTCAATTCTGCTTTGCTCATAGAACACAGCATTTTTTCTGATCAAGGAACACCATGCTGGGTGGTCCTGTGTCAGTGTCTGTGACAATCTCTGCCATATAATCAGTTCTAAAGTTCTTGAGAGGGTCCTTCTATTGCTTTTTCTGACTATCACATAAGTGCTTGCCTTATATGAGTTTTCCATAAAATAGTCTTTTGGGGCAAGCACACATTTGGCATTTGACCAATGTGGCCAACCCAATGGAGTTGCACTCTCTGCAGTAGAGTCAGAATACTTGGTAGTTTCATTGGAAAAAGGACCTCAGTGTCTAGTACCTTCTCCTGCCAGGTGATCTTCAGCATCTTCCTGAGATAATTCAAATGAAAGCAGTTCAATTTCCTGGCATGGCATTGGTACACTGTCCATATTTTACAGGCATACAACAATGAGATCAGTACAATGACTCTGTAGACTTTGACTTTGATAGTCAAATACCTCTCCTTCCCCACACTTTCCTTTGGAGCCTCCCAAACACTGAGCGTGTGTCAATCTCATTATGAATGTAGACATCCCTGGAGAGTATACTGCCAAGATAAGTGAACTTATTCACAGCATTCAAAACTTCTCCATTTGCTGTAACCAGTGCTTCTACATATGAATGATGTGGTGCTGGCTGATGGAGTACCTGTGTTTTTCTGGTTTAATTATTAGGCCAAAATTAGTGGCAGAGAACTGATCCATATTTAGCTGCATCTCAGCTTCAGAGGCTGTATTGAATACACAATCATTTGCAAACAAAAAATCCTGCACCAATATTCCCTCACTTTAGTTTTGACTTTTCAAATTGAAGAATTACCACCTCTGTGTGGTAGCTGACTTTGATGTCACGTTCATCTTCATTGAAGGCATTTTGACAACATGGCTGAAAACATCATACTAAAAAGCATGGGAGCAAGTACACAGCCTTGCTACACTCTGGGAACTCAAGAGCATTATATATGACTCAGAACCCAGGCAAGCTTGCCAAAAAGATCCTACAATTAAGGTGGATCAGGAAAGCTACTGTCCATCTCCCATCCAAATCCTTAACCTCCATCTCCCATCTTGTACCTTTATCCCCAGGGTATAAAGTGTGTTCAGAGAAGACTAATACCTCTGAGGGATATGGGGTCCTTTTCAAGACTGTCTTCCACCTTTGGTGTCCACCTGATTTACCTATCATGCCAAATGTAGTCACAGAGAGTTGTACACAAATAAACAACAAAGCAACAAAATGGACAAGAAATCAAAAACCAAGAGTGTTGCCAAATTCTGGGCATTGACTTACAAAATCTTAGGTGGGGCCAGAAACTTAGAGGACATCTAGTCAAATCCATGGCCCTGAGAAAGACTCTCCTTTGCAACATACCTAAGGAGTAGTCAACCATAATACTACTTACTCAGTTATCCCAAGTGGTGGAAAGCTCACTACTTCCCAAAGTAACCCTGTCCTCCTTGAGACAGGTAAAATTGTTAGGAAGTTTTTTTTCAAATCAAATTGGAAGTTGCCTCTCTATAAATTCTACCTCCTGATGCTAGTTTTCCCTTTAGGACTAAGCAGAACAAATTGAATCCCTTGTCTATGTATCCATTAGTAAACTTGAATACAGCTTTCTGTCTAATCTAAGCTTTCTCTTCTTCAGATTAAATAAATATCACTATTTTCTTCAACCAACCCTTGAATGATATTCCCCAGACCATAAGGTCGGAAGACCTTATGGATCATCAAATCCAACCTCATTATTTTAAAAGTAAAAAAAATTGAGGTCCAGAGACATTAAGAAAGTCATCTATTGGTGAAATATTTCATCCCTTTGATGGTAATTAGCAGGACTGAAATTTGAACCAAGAACTCCTAGCACTTGCCCCAATCCTGCAGCTTTTCTACCATGATACTCCACCTTTCCTACATAGTCTAGACTTTCTGAAGTTTGTCAATGCTGTACCTAAAATGTGGCTTGTAGGATTGAACACTAGTTCAGTTGGATTTTGACCAGGATAGAGCCCAAACTCTACTTCATCTCTTATTCCAGATAGCTTGCATCTCTTAATGTAAACAAAATTAGCATTTTTTCTCCCTATATTAAATCAATATCTACCCCTTCATCTCCAAGGATGACCACTTTGGAATAACCCCAACTTTGTTTCACATCACTCACATCTGGATTCTCTCCAGAATCTTCCTCCCCTTGCTCCTTCTGCAGAGCCCCCTTATTCCTTTACTGTCCCTTTACTTTTGTCTGATCCTATTAGAATGTAAGTTCCTTGAAGACAAACATTGGTTTCTTTGTATTCATATTAGTAAGTACTTATCTATCTATCTATCTATCTATCTATCTATCTATCTATCTATCTGGTATCTATCTCTCTCCCTATCCATCCAACCATTTATCTATCCATCCATCTATTTTTCATCTATACCTATATATCTATCCAACCATTTATCTACCTATCAAACCATCTATCTATCTATCTATCATCTATACCTATTTATCTATGCAACCATCTATCTACCTATCAATCAAACCATCTATATATCTATCTAATCTATCATCTATACCTATCTATCAATCTATCTAATCTATCTATCTAACCATCTATCTATCTATCATCTATAGATCTATTGATCTTATTTGTCATTCTCATCCACTGATCCTCATTTTGCTCTCAAGTGACGATTAAAATCAGTCTAATCTGTTGCCCCCAGATATAGAAAGCAGTGTCCTTTTGCTGAGCAGCCTCTCCTTCCCCACTCCAAATTCAGGAACAAAACCAGTTGCCAGTGATGGCTGGCTCCCTCCCAAGGGAGGAGGATCCCTGGAGAAGCTGGAGCCACGCACCGCACAGCAGAGGCCACCATGCGAATGGAGCCCAGGAGGATGCCTAAGACAAGCACAGACAAGGTCCTCTCCTCATCGGGCTGCTCATAAATCAGGTACGGATCCTTGGAGGCCTCCTCCTGGAACTGGGACTGGAGTTTCAGCAGCATTTCTAGCCTTGAGCCTTCAGAGCAGACCCGCCAGCAGCCATGGAAGTGACACTCAGATGGAACTCCTAGAAGTACAATATATAGAAGGACGTTCTTCAATAGAAGGACGGGGTGGTAAGCTAGGAACCAAGGAGGAAGGGTCATTATAATGCTGAAATCTCTACATCATCTGAAACATCTTCTCCAACAAACCAATTTTAAAAATCTTTTTAAAATCTTCAGCATGGATTTTTCTACCATTTATTTGACATTCACAAATTATTTGGGATTTTTTTCATAAAACCAAAGAACAAGATGGAGCATCAGAACATGTAATGTTGGAACATAGAATGTCGGATCTGAAAAGGGACTTGGAACAGAGACTTTCAAGGCTGGATAGAACTTTAGCAGCCTTTTTCAGAGAGACATATCTATGACCTTACCAAGGGGTATTTCTCATCCCACCTCCATCCACCAACATAGCCTTGATCCCTCCCCAACCATGCACCATACATCACCTTCACCCACCATTACCAAAGCTAAGAAAGGAAAGCCAAGGTATCTTCATAGGGTGCAGGAGATGTCTTTGGATCAATTACAGAGGGTACTTAATCCCTGTTGCCCAATCACTTACCTTGGATTCCTGAAGTAAGACTCCTACTAGCCTGAAGATAAAAAAATAAAAATTCATCAGATTTTCGAAAGAGGGAGGCTTCTGGAAAGGAGGAAGCCAGAAGAGAAGGTACCTCAAGAAGCTTTCTCTGAACCTCAATTTACCATCTATAAAGGATCTTTATCCTATTTCTCTCATAAGAATGTTATAAGAAAAAATCAGGTAATTTCAAAACACTTTAAAAAATACAAAGAGCATGAGCAGCCAGGTGGTGCAGTGGATAGAGCACCAGGCCTGAAATCAGGAGGACCTGAGTTCAAATCTGGCTTCAGACATTTAACACTTCCTAGCTGTGTGACCCTGGGCAAGTCACTTAACCCCAATTGCCTCAGGAAAAAAAAGCAAATAAAATGATCCCAGAGGCAATGGGAGCTTCTGAAGCTTATTGAGTAAAAGAGTAACATAGCACAGGCAGACATTCATTTAGGAAAAATTATGCTGGTAGCTGCAAGACCGATGGCCTTTCCTGGGACAGCATTGTAAGAAGTCTTATGGTTCTTAAACTTATGGTGAATGTATAGGTCAGAAGATTAAGTACTGCCCTTCCTCCAACACCACCACCAATGCCACAATTCATTTCTTCAACACTCTAAAGATCTGGAATTTCACCAGTATGAATATTTTCTCCATTGTTGCAGGTCCCTAGACTGGTTCTTCATGAATGGCTGTGGTCAAAAAAAAAATCATGACCTAGCAATAGCCAATCTTTTGGCTATGGACCCTTTGGTATTTAAGCAGGTTAGTTTCCAAATGACAGGCATATAACCCCCTACCTCAATCAACTCTTGGCAACCATCCATGGTCCAGACCTTTCTAGCTTGTTAGGACCTACCAGAGCTTGGGAACTGTTGAACAACCATTTGAAAGTCCAGGTTCTCTTTGGCACCATGACTGAGATGTCATAGAAGAACTTTAAATAAAGGCTCCAAGACACATTAAACAAAAATTATTATAGGATCATAGATTGAGAAATCAAAAGAATGACTTTTGCAACCAGTCTTGGAGTCAGATACTTACTAGCTATATGACCCTAGGCAAGAAGAAGGAAGAGGAGGAGGAAAAGAGGAAGAAGAAAGAAGAATAAGGAGGAGGAGGAGAAAGAGGAGGAGGAGATGGAGAAGGAGATAGAGAAGGAGGAGCAGAAGGAGAAGAAGAAGAAGAAAAGAAGAAGAAGAAGAAGAAGAAGAAGAAGAAGAAGAAGAAGAAGAAGAAGAAGAAGAAGAAGAGGAAGAAGAAGAATGATCTTTGAGGTAATCTAGTCCAATTCCTTCATTTTATGGTTGAGGAAACTAAAACCCAATAAGGAAAAGTAAATAGAACCAGGATTTGAAGCCAGGCCCTTTACTGCACAGCCCCTTTTTCTATCAGCACCAGAAAGGTTCCAGCTACCTCAAAGGTTGCCACTAACCTTCCTTTCACAGTCCATGCCAGATGTCTTCTTCCTAAACAAAAATAGGAAGTCCTTAGAAAGTATAAAATGTCCTTCTAAACAGGGATATTGAGGAAAAAGCCTACAGCAGCAAATCTAGGACTGGCTCATCACAGCACTCCAGGGGATGGAAAACTTAGCCAGCAGCTAGAAATATCTTCTGGGATATTCAGATCATGAAAGGGTAAGAGGGATAGAAGGCTCTAGAGCTGGGTGTAAGGCCAGGGGTTTGTGTATAATGTACAATATCCATCAATATTAAGTAAACATTATTTACTATGCTTTAGGAAGTGTATTAATTGTTGGCTATATAAGGAAATTGTTCCTAGGTTAGGAGCTCAATCTATGAGGGAGACAGCATGCAAACAACTAGATATATGCATATGCATAAACAAGATATATGCATATATGTCATGTATTTATGTAACTTCAAGTGTGTTTGTATTTGTGTCTTTGTGTGTATGGACTGTGTGCTGTATGTACAGTGTCCATCAATGGCCATTAATATGTATATATTGTCTATTTCCACATATGTGCATTAGTGAGATGCAGTCAGTAACTGACAGCTCTAAGAATCTGGCACCAATGAAAGGGTCTAAGTCCACCCATCCCCAACTAGAGCTTGCAGTAAGCAAAACAAATTTGTGGGGAAGGGGTGAAAAGAAAAAAAGCTTCAGGTATGGGGCTAAGGCTATGGATCAGTGCCTTATGCCCAGAAGCTAATCAGGTATCCCAGTGATCACCTCCAGACCACTTCCAGATATGTCCCGAGGCCTCAGGGGTCAGGGGATCATAAGAAGGGAAGTTTATGGGGACACAGGGGTCTTTGAGGCAACATAGTAAGGAATGGCAGAGTTGACAATCTAATGGAAGGGGTACTTTCCAGGAACAAGGGATTGGGAGAGACTGCTATCAGGACCACCCCGTCCTCAGCAGTTGGGAGCTGTCCAGTCACACTTAAACCTGTCACAAACCCTGAGCTAAAGGAAACAGACTTACTTGCTCCTGGTCTGGTTCCCATTTATCTCCTCCAGTCCATAGTGTTCAGACTCTGAAAGAGAAAAAAGCTCATGTCCTAAGACAGAAGCCCCAGTCATCTTCTGAACCTCAAAAAAGTAACACTCATGGAAAAGGATGGATTCTGCTGCCGCCTGCCCCACCTGCTCGGAATTCCCTTTTTCATGCTGACCCAGGAATATTCTTCATTTTTCTGCTGTTTTCCAGTCCAGATGTTTGTAGCATCACTTTTTTCAGTGTCAAGGAATTGGAAACTGAGGGGATACCCATCAGTTGGAAGATGCTGAACAAAATATGATATATAAATATAATGGAATATTATTGTTCTATAAGAAATGATGAACCTTCCTGGAAAGGCTTACATGAACTGATGCTGAGTGAAGCAATCATAATCAGAACATTGCATACAGTAACAACAAAATTGTGTTATAATCAACTATGATAGCCTTAGTTCTTCTCAGCAATACAATGATGTAAGGCAATTCCAATAAACTTCGGATGGAAAATGCCATCCACATTCAGAGAAAGAACTATGTGAATGCGAATTGAAGTATACTATTTCAACTTTTTGTTTTTATCTTACTTGTGGGGTTTTTTTGCTTGTGATTTTTTCCTTTTGTTCTGATTTTTCCTGAACATGACTCACATGGAAATATGCTTTTTTTAAAGGAAGGAAGGAAGGAAG